>CM053028.1:526530405-526716148 GCA_028564925.1 Lithobates sylvaticus
TCAGTTAACCACTTTCAGACCGGACCAATTTGCAGCCAAAGGACCAGGCCCCTTTTTGCGATTCGGCACTGCGTCGCTTTAACTGACAATTGCGCGGTCGTGCGACGTGGCTCCCAAACAAAATTGACATCCTTTTTTTACCACAAATAGAGCTTTCTTTTGGTGGTATTTGCGAGCGGCCTGCAATGCATTGCGCCAGGCACAGTGCATTGCTGGCTGATGATTGGCCAAGCATGCACTGTGACCCCGCATGCTTGGCCAATCACAGCGCTGGCAGCGAGGAGAGCAATAATTGGCTACAGGCAGGACGCCTGTAGCCAATTATAGCTCAGGGGCCTTAGTACACGCCCCACTGTATAAAAGGCCACCGCGCCGTCGGCCTAGTGCACATGTGTTCCGGCTTTGATTGTGTGAATAGGCAGACTGCTGATTCATTGCTGATCCATTGCTGATTCATTGCTGATTTATTATTACTAAGTGAATACTGATCATTTCTGCTGATTGCACTGCTGCCGAGTGGTGATATTATCTGCTGCTGAGTCTAAGTGCTTTGATTCTGGGGATTAGTCTGGTGTGTGCGTGCTGTTAGTACAGCATTGCAGTAGCACCCTGTCCTATGCTGTTAGTACAGCATTGCACCATAACCTTCTGTCCCATTGTGATCTAAGGCAGGCAGGCAGGGATTTATAGGAGCTAGTGTGTGTGTGTCAGCACACATAGGAGCTAGTGTGTGTGTGTCAGCACACATAGGAGCTAGTGTGTGTGTGTCAGCACACATAGGAGCTAGTGTGTGTGTGTCAGCACACATAAAACCACCTCAGTCACTCTATCTGCTATAAGGCCCAGATGTTCTGATATAAGGCAGTCTCTATCTGCCGTAAGGCCCAGTTCTTGTCTAGGGATGGGCCCGGTTCGTGGGTTCGCATCGAGCACCGGGCGTTCGCTCGCTCGGCGAGCCCAGAACTATTTGGGCCGTTCGCATCACATTCGTGTGATGCGAGCGGCCCCGCAATGCATGGCGGCCGGCGCAGCCGGCGCAGTGCATTGCTGGCTGATGATTGGCCAAGCATGCACTGTGACCCCGCATGCTTGGCCAATCACAGCGCCGGAAACTCGGAGAGCAATAATTGGCTACAGGCAGGACGCCTGTAGCCAATTAAAGCTCAGGGGCTTTAGTACACGCCCCACCATTTAAAAGGCCGCCACGCCGTCGGCGCCGGTCACATGAGTTCCGGCTTTAGGAGAGATCAGGCTGATTCTGTGTCTTTGCTTGATTCATTGCTACAGAAAGATTTGCTCTTCTTTGCTAAACCATTGGCTATTTATTTGCTAAACCATTGCTACCTGTCATTGATCGTCCATTGCTGCTGGTTAGTGTGTTATTAGCTGCTGCTGGGGATTAGTCTGGTGCGTGTTTTACTGTTAGTACAGTATTTCAGTAGTACCAACCGCAGTGCTGTTAGCACAGCATTGCACCCCAAAAGCACCCATAGGACTTCTAGTGTGTTAGTGGCAGCAAACAGAGCTCCTATATTTTCTTCCCAGAAGCACCCATAGGACTTCTAGTGTGTTAGTGGCATCACACAGAGCTCCCATATTTTCTTCCCAGAAGCACCCATAGGACTTCTAGTGTGTTAGTGGCATCACACAGAGCTCCCATATTTTCTTCCCAGAAGCACCCATAGGACTTCTAGTGTGTTAGTGGCATCACACAGAGCTCCCATATTTTCTTCCCAGAAGCACCCATAGGACTTCAATTGTGTGTTAGTGGCATCACACAGAGCTCCTATATTTTCTTCCCAGAAGCACCCATAGGACTTCTAGTGTGTTAGTGGCATCACACAGAGCTCCCATATTTTCTTCCCAGAAGCACCCATAGGACTTCTAGTGTGTTAGTGGCATCACACAGAGCTCCCATATTTTCTTCCCAGAATCACCCATAGGACTTCAATTGTGTGTTAGTGGCATCACACAGAGCTCCCATATTTTCTTCCCAGAAGCACCCATAGGGCTTCAATTGTGTGTTAGTGGCATCACACAGAGCTCCCATATTTTCTTCCCAGAAGCACCCATAGGACTTCTAGTGTGTTAGTGGCATCACACAGAGCTCCTATATTTTCTTCCCAGAAGCACCCATAGGACTTCTAGTGTGTTAGTGGCATCACACAGAGCTCCCATATTTTCTTCCCAGAAGCACCCATAGGACTTCTAGTGTGTTAGTGGCAGTACACAGAGCTCCCATATTTTCTTCCCAGAAGCACCCATAGGACTTCTAGTGTGTTAGTGGCATCACACAGAGCTCCCATATTTTCTTCCCAGAAGCACCCATAGGACTTCTAGTGTGTTAGTGGCATCACACAGAGCTCCCATATTTTCTTCCCAGAAGCACCCATAGGACTTCTAGTGTGTTAGTGGCATCACACAGAGCTCCCATATTTTCTTCCCAGAAGCACCCATAGGACTTCTACTGTGTTAGTGGCATCACACAGAGCTCCCATATTTTCTTCCCAGAAGCACCCATAGGACTTCTAGTGTGTTAGTGGCATCACACAGAGCTCCTATATTTTCTTCCCAGAAGCACCCATAGGACTTCAATTGTGTGTTAGTGGCATCACACAGAGCTCCTATATTTTTCTTCCCAGAAGCACCCATAGGACTTTAATTGTGTGTTAGTGGCATCACACAGAGCTCCTATATTTTCTTCCCAGAAGCACCCATAGGACTTCTAGTGTGTTAGTGGCATCACAGAGAGCTCCTATATTTTCTTCTCAGAAGCACCCACAGGACTTCTAGTGTGTTAGTGGCATCACACAGAGCTCCTATATTTTCTTCTTCGCAGAAGCACCCATAGGACTTCTAGTGTGTTAGTGGCATCACACAGAGCTCCTATATTTTCTTCCCAGCAGCACCCATAGGACTTCTAGTGTGTTAGTGGCATCACACAGAGCTCCTATATTTTCTTCCCAGCAGCACCCACAGGACTTCAATTGTGTGTTAGTGGCATCACACAGAGCTCCTATATTTTCTTCCCAGAAGCACCCATAGGACTTCTAGTGTGTTAGTGGCATCACACAGAGCTCCTATATTTTCTTCTCAGCAGCACCCACAGGACTTCTAGTGTGTTAGTTGCATCACACAGAGCTCCTATATTTTCTTCGCAGAAGCACCCATAGGACTTCTAGTGTGTTAGTGGCATCACACAGAGCTCCTATATTTTCTTCTCAGCAGCACCCACAGGACTTCTAGTGTGTTAGTGGCATCACACAGAGCTCCTATATTTTCTTCGCAGAAGCACCCATAGGACTTCTAGTGTGTTAGTGGCATCACACAGAGCTCCCATATTTTCTTCCCAGAAGCACCCATAGGACTTCAATTGTGTGTTAGTGGCATCACACAGAGCTCCCATATTTTCTTCCCAGAAGCACCCATAGGACTTCTAGTGTGTTAGTGGCATCACACAGAGCTCCTATATTTTCTTCCCAGAAGCACCCATAGGACTTCAATTGTGTGTTAGTGGCATCACACAGAGCTCCTATATTTTCTTCCCAGAAGCACCCATAGGACTTCTAGTGTGTTAGTGGCATCACAGAGAGCTCCTATATTTTCTTCTCAGCAGCACCCACAGGACTTCTAGTGTGTTAGTGGCATCACACAGAGCTCCTATATTTTCTTCGCAGAAGCACCCATAGGACTTCTAGTGTGTTAGTGGCATCACACAGAGCTCCTATATTTTCTTCGCAGAAGCACCCATAGGACCTCTAGTGTGTTAGTGGCATCACACAGAGCTCCTATATTTTCTTCGCAGAAGCACCCATAGGACTTCTAGTGTGTTAGTGGCATCACACAGAGCTCCTATATTTTCTTCTCAGCAGCACCCATAGGACTTCTAGTGTGTTAGTGGCAGCAAACAGAGCTCCTATATTTTCTTGTCAGCAGCACACATAGTACCTATAGTGTGTTAGTGTCAGCACCCATAGGACCTACAGTGTGTTGTGAGCCCACATAGAAGCTCTATTTTTTATACTATATACACTACCGACTACAATGGCTGGAAGACCGCTAAGGAGAGGCAGAGCGTGCAGAGGCAAGAACACAGGGCAGGCAGGCTCTGTTTCTAGAGACAACAGTGCTGGCCGTGGACGTGGTCGTGCATCGTCATCAGCACGTGGCCATGGGACACGCTTGTCTTTGTTTTCGGCAGCTGGACATGTGGAGCCGCATCATGCTGAAGGCTTGGTAGAATGGATGACCAAGCCCTCCTCATCCTCCTCATCCTCTCTCACCCAGGCTCAGGGTACTGGCAGAGCAGCTGCCAACGCGTACTCAATGGCATCATCAGCCACCCCTGCCCTAGACCCACCATGTCCTCCTGAGGAGTCCCCCGAACTCTTTGAGCACAGTGTTGGGTACATGCTCCAGGAGGATGCCCAACGATTCGAAGGCTCGGATGATGATACCCAGCTTGAGGAAGTCAGTAGTGTGCGCGCAGAGAGAGGGGATGCTGAAGGACAGCAATCTGGCAGTACTGTTCCACCAGCTGCAGCTTACTGCCAGGTTTGCTCTAGTGGTGAAGAGGGAGGGGATGATGAGGTCACTGACTCCACGTGGGTGCCTGAAGGGAGAGAGGATGAGGAGGAGGAGGCGGAGGCACATGTCCAATGAGGCAGGATGCCCTCCGGAGGCCAGCTAGAGGCCAGCACACCAACTGAATCACACCGCAGAGCTCCGCCTGTGCAGGGCGCTGCCTCTGCACGTTATCACAAAAGTTCTTTGATGTGGGCCTTTTTTGAGACAAGTACATCAGATCGCACCACTGCTATTTGCAACATATGTCTCAAGCGTATCTCGCGTGGCCAAAACATCAGCCGCTTGGGCACCACAAGCATGACCAGACATATGTCGACCTGCCATGCAGCTTGTTGGCAAGCGCACATTAAAGACCCACACCAAAGAACAAAGCGGACCTCTCCTTGCTCCTCGTCAGCTGGGATCTCCAACCCCACTATATCTTCAGTCCTTTCTGAAAGCTGCTCTGACAGGAATGAAGGTGTAGAATTAGGTGTGTCACAGCCAAGTACTTGCAGTACACCGACGTCCGATTCTACCAGGCAAATTTCCCTGCCCCAGCTGCTGGACCGTCGAAAGAAGTACACTCCCAGCCATCCACATGCCCAGCGGTTGAATGCTAGCTTGGCTAAATTGCTAGCACTTCAACTGCTCCTTTTTAAGTTGGTAGACTCGGCCCCCTTCAGTGAGTTTGTTCAATGTGCGGTTCCTCAGTGGCAGGTTCCCAAACGCCACTTTTTCTCACGGAAGGCGATTCCGGCTCTCTACTGGCATGTGGAAGGCAATGTCTATACCTCGCTGGACAGGGCGGTCAGCGGTAAGGTGCATATTACCGCTGACTCATGGTCCAGCAGGCATGGACAGGGATGTTATCTGTCTTTCACGGCCCATTGGGTCACTCTATTGGCAGCTGGGAGGGATGCAGGACAAGGTGCAGTAGTGTTGGAGGTTGTTCCGCCACCACGCCTCCAAAATGCTACTACTGGTTGTGACACACCTCTCTCCTCCACCCCCTCCTCTTCTTCTTCCTCCATGGCCTCTTCGAGTGCTCTGTCCTCTGAACCAGCGGTGCTCCGTAGGCGTACAAGGGGCTACGCGAGTACGCAAGCAAAAAGATGCCATGCCGTGCTTGCGCTGGTGTGTTTGGGGGACAGGAGCCACACTGGGACAGAGGTTCTGGCAGCTCTGCAGGGGCAGGCCGAGGGGGGGTTGACGCCACGCCAGCTTAAGCCAGGAATGGTGGTTTCTGACAATGGCACCAACCTCCTCTCCGCCCTGCGACAGGGGCAGCTCACCCATGTGCCCTGTATGGCTCACGTCCTCAACCTGGTGGTGCAGCGGTTCTTGGGCAGGTACCCAGGCTTACAGGATGTCCTGAGGCAGGCCAGGAAAGTCTGTGTGCATTTACGCCGATCGTATAATGCCAGTGCTCGGCTGCAAAAGGAGTTAAACCTGCCCAAGAACCGCCTTATATGTGACATGCCCACCAGGTGGAACTCAACGTTGGCCATGCTGCAGCGACTGCACACGCAGCAGAGGGCCATCAATGAGTACCTTTGCGACTACGGCACCAGGACAGGGTCAGGGGAGCTTGGATTTTTTTCCCAACGCCATTGGAGCATGATCAGGGATGCATGCACTGTCCTGTCACCATTTGAGGAGGCCACGAGGATGGTGAGCAGTGACAGTGCATGCATCAGTGACACTGTACCTTTTGTCCACCTGTTGGAGCATACGCTGCGTGGGATAATGGACAGGGCACTTGAGGCAGAACAGAGGCAGGAAGAGGAGGACTTCCTTGCCTCTCAAGGCCCCCTTTATCCAGACAGTGTTCCTTCTGTCCCACCCATCACACAAGAAGAGGATGAGGAGAAGGAGGAGGATTGTGTGAGCATGGAGGTGGAGCCTGGCACTCAGCATCAGCAGCAGCAGCAGCAGCAGCAGCAGCAGCAGTCTTTTAGGGATGATGTACAGTCCCAACAAACCAGTGGACTTGTACGTGGCTGGGAGGAGGTGGCTGGCGATCATGTCATCCTCAGTGACCCAGAAGACTCCGGACCGAATGCCTCAGCTAACCTATGTTGCATGGCCTCCCTGATCCTGCAAAGCCTGCGGAAGGATCCTCGTATTCTTCGGATCAAGGAGAGGGACCATTACTGGCTGGCCACTCTCCTTGATCCACGGTACAAGGGTAAGGTTGCGGACCTTATCTTGCCGTCGCAGAGGGAGCAGAGGATAAGACATCTCAGGGAGGCCTTGCAGAAAGGTCTGTGCAATGCGTTCCCAGAGACTGGGAGGTTACAAACTCCTGGTCCTGGACGACGAGTTGCTGAGGCTTCGGTCAGTAGCAGAAGGAGCGGTGGGGAAGGTGGACGTCTGACCGATGCGTTCAGACAATGTTTTAGTCCGCAGCCCCAAGGTATGATCGGTTCCAGCAACCATCGCCAGCGTCTGATATACATGGTGCAGGAATACCTAGGGGCAAGGTCAGACTTGGACACCTTTCCCACTGAAAATCCTCTGGCTTACTAGGTCTTGAGGATGGATCACTGGCCAGAGCTTGCACAGTATGCAATTGAGCTACTGGCCTGTCCTGCATCCAGCGTTCTTTCCGAACGCACATTCAGTGCTGCTGGAGGCTTTGTCACCGATCACAGGGTGCGCCTGTCCACCGATGAATCAGTCTTGGATCACCACCAGCTACCAGGCACCTGAAGCTGATATAACTTAAAAATGTATAATGTCACATCCCTTCAAGACTGCCTATGCTGATGCTGAGTGACTTTCCTGTTATGTTGACTGACTATCCTCTTCCTCCTCAGTGATCCTGATTATATCTTGGAAGAACATTTTTGTTTCTGGGTGCCACCATCAGTGGCTAAGGCCCAATTTTTCAGCCCCTATTTAACAGGGGCGTGCAATTACAATTTTTAGGCAATGCTTTGCAACAGGTCTCATTGCTGTGCTCAGAGTACAGTATCTGTGAGGGGTTGCAGTGTTGTGGAACCAGCACCAGTGTGCTCAGAGTACAGTATCTGTGAGGGGTTGCAGTGTTGTGGCACCAGCACCAGTGCCTAAGGCACAATTTTTCAGCCCCTGTTTAACAGGGGCGTGTAATTACAATTTTTTAAGCAATGCTGTGCTCCAAGTACAGTATCTGAGGGGTTGCAGTGTTGTGGCACCAGCACCAGTGCCTAAGGCACAATTTTTCAGCCCCTGTTTTAACAGGGGCAAGTACAGTATCTGTGAGGGGTTGCAGTGTTGTGGCACCATCACCAGTGCCTAAGGCACAATTTTTCAGCCCCTGTTTAACAGGGACGTGTAATTACAAATCTTGATCTAATAATTCTCAGCAGGGCCCATTCATGTGCCCACCAAGAGTAACTGTAAGGGCTTACAGTGTTGTGGCAATACCGTCCACCACCACCAAAGGCCCAATTTTTCTGCCCTGTTCAACAGGTGCAGGCAATTACAAATCTTGATCTAATATTTCACAGCAGGGCCAATTCCTGTGCCCACCAAGAGTAACTGTGAGTGCTTACAGTTTTGTGGCAACACCAACATCTAACGGGGCAAATTTCTGCAGAGTATATACGGCAGGCCCCTACTTTCTAACATCCAACTTACAAATGACTCCTACTTGCAAACGGAAGGAAAACAGGAAGTGAGAGGAAATCTACCCCTAGGAAGGGAAATTCTATTCTGTTAGATTTAATTTGGGAAAAAGGTATCTCCTCTCTACTGATGCTTTATCACCAATCCTTGTTTCAATAAAAAAAAACACTTTTCCAAAAACATTTGTCATTGGGACGGAAAGTGAGGTGAAATGTTCTGAACAGGTGCACAGACAGCAAAACAAATGTTACAGGGGTGATAACCCCTCCCTATGTTCTCCAAAAAGCTTAAAAATAGATTTTTTTGGATGGAGCTACACTTAAAAATGTACCTGTTCAGATTCTACTTAAGAACAAACCTACAGTCCCTGTCTTCTTTGCACCGCCTGTATACTGCTGTTCAGAGTATATAGGGTTGTAGGTATAGGGTTTTATTTTGGGTGCGGGGTTCCCCTTAATATCCATACAAGACCCAAAGGGGCTGGGGTGGGGGGGGGGGGGGTGATGGGGTAGCCATGCCATTTTTCTCAAAGATGTTCATCCATATTGCCAGGACAAATCAAGACATTAAAGCCGCAAGCAGTTTTAAATGGCTTATTTTTTTTTTCCTTCACAAATGTCATTTTTTGCAGGGACAGTTCTAAACACGGGAAACACATGCCACTTCACAGGCATACTTTAGACACCCCCAGGTACCATATTTAAAAGAATATTTCACTTTTTTTTTTTCACTTTATGCATCATTAAAAAGACTGCTCCCGAAAAAACGTCAGTTTTTAAAACTTCTTTTTGCATTGATACATGTCCCCTGGGGCAGGACCCGGGTCCCCAAACCTGTTTTATGACATTAACATGCATATTGGCCGTTATAATTAGCACTTTTGATTTCGAACGTTCGCGTCCATTGTAAAGAATAGGGTTCGAATATTTGCGCGTACTTTCGGTCCGTTCGCAGGTTCTGGTGCGAACCGAACCCGGGGGTGTTCGGCTCATCCCTAATCTTCAGTAACATAGTATTTACTAGTATACTTTCTCTTTTTCTGTTCATCTCATTTTTATATGTGGCCAAGGGATGGGAGGAGAGACAGATATACTCCTATCTCTTGATACCAGTTGTTGTTGGTGAATAGACCTTGAATTTACATATCCTTTATAAAGCCTGGAGCCTTTATATTGAATGGAAAATGGATAAAGCTGCGCCAACAAGTAACAAAAAATAATTAATGTAGGTTACTAAACAGAAAACATAATTTAACACATCAACGTGGCCATGGAGGAGCACACAGATTGGTTTGAATATTAAAGTCCAGTAATAACTGTAGTAGTCCAGTTTTAAGGTCTTCTTAAAAGCATAAAATCTGGTTACATATAGCCAGCAGGTTTGCAATGTTCAGAGAAAAGCACCTCAGTGACTGTTCTATATTATCACACTGTGACATGCAAAAAGATAGTTGATCCCGGCCACCTGTTAAATTGAAGGCTTACCAGATGATTGTATACATAGGGCACTGTAAATAAAGCCTGTAGTTTTTCAGATAGGCGATGGCAGATAGGACTAGTCCACCCAGGAGAGATCACTCAAAGGTAAGAAAGGGAGTCACCACACCATCCGCTCCAACCAGAAATTTCCAGCTAATTCCAGATTATAAAAACTTTACTTCATATTGCACATGTGAGATGAATCGCATGCCGTCATGTGCTAGATCCATCTGATCCGATCATCCCACACAAAGGACCGGCGATGTCCTCAGTCCGGGCCACATGCACAAACATGAAAACTTCCGCAGCTCGGAGAGAAGGAGGGCGGGGAGACGACACACTGCACGCCTCTGCTCAGCGGCTGCCCTCCGATGATTTTTAGGTCGCTTTGGAAACGTTGCGCTGCGCTATTTATATTGAATGTAGGAGGAGACTATAATCCTCATATTGTCTATATGTACTGTATATATTAAGAGAATTTTCACTACTTAAACTTGGTAGATGTTAATATTACCACATAGAGATAGAATATTTATTCATATATAATGGCATTAACCTCATCCTATAGGTATACCTGTCATGTTCAATTACATACCTTTTATTATTTACAATAAAGGTTACATTTTAGTTAAGTGCCCTTTTGCTGTGTAGGGAAGCGCACCCTCATCTAGTTCTAGGTTTTTATTTATGTCTGTTACCCGCCCCCGGGGAGAATTAATCTCTATTAGTCCTGCCTACCAGGGCTGAAAGTGAGGACAAATTGGAAAATGTACATATGTCACCAGAACTGGAATAGGGAGGATAAGCCTTCCAATGGGGATTCAATCTGACTTTGGAGATATTTCCTGTCTGTTAGATACAGCGGGCAAAATAAGTATTGAACACATCACCATTTTTCTAGATAAACATATTTCTAAAGGTGCTATTGACATGAAATGTTCCCCACATGTCGGTAACAACCCCTGCAACCCATACATACAAAGAGACCAAAACAAATAAGTTCAGAAATTAAGTTACATTATATTACCAAAAATATTGGGACACCTGCCTTTACACGCACATGAACTTTAATGGCATCCCAGTCTTAGTCCGTTTTAAATTAATTAGTCTAATGCCGTGTACACACGAAGGGACTATCCCGCGGGATTGTCCGCTGGACTCAAGTCCACTGGACAATCCCCTCGTGTGTGGGCGCCGGCGGACTTTTTGGCGCCAAAAGTCCGGTGGACTAGGTTTTAAGTTTTGTTTTAAAATTGTCCGCTGGACTTGGCAGTCCGGCGGACAATCCCGCCGTTAGTAGGCTAGTCCGCCGGACTTTTGAAATGAACGGACTTGCCGCTCATCGGAAAGTCAGTTCATTCCCGCTGACTTTTTCCAGCGTGTGTGGGCAAGTCACACGCTCGGAAGTCCGGGCATGTGTGGGGAAGTCCCGCCGGACTAGGTCCGGCGGACAATCTGCCGGACTAGGTCCGGCGGAGGACAAAGTCCGAACGCGTGTACACGGCATAATTCATCCCAAAGGTGTTCTATCGGGTTGAGGTCATGTCAAGTTTCTCCACCCCAAACTCGCTCATCCATGTCTTCATGGACCTTGCATTGTGCACTGGTGTGCAGTCATGTTGGTATGCTGACGCCTTAAGAGTTCCCTTCACTGTAACAAAGGGGCCAAGCTCAACCCCTGAAAAACAACCCCACACCATAATCCCCCCTCCACCCAAAGATTTGGACCAGTGCACAAAGCAAAGTCCATAAAGATATGGATGAGCGGGTTTGGGGTGGAGACATTTGACTGGCCTGCACAGAGTCACGACCACAACCCGATAGAACACCTTTGGGATGAATTAGAGTGGGGACTGCGAGCCAGGCTTTCTCATAAACATCAGTGCCTGACCTCACAAATGTGTTTCTGGAAGAATGGTCAAACATTCCCATAGACACACTCCTAAAATTTGTGGCCAGCCTTCCCAGAAGAGTTGGAGCTGTTATAGCTGCAATGGGTGGGCCAACTCAATACTGAACCCTATGGACTAAGACTGGGATGCTAATAAAGTTCATGTATGTGTAAAGACAGGCGTCCCAATACTTTTGGTAATAGAGTGTATGTGTAATAAAATGGAATCACACAGAGAAAGTATTGAACATGCTGACTGAAATGTATTTAATACTTGGTACAAAATCCTTTGTTGGTAATGACAGCTTCAAGACGTCTCCTATATGGAGAAACTAGTCGCATGCATTGCTCAGGTGTGATTTTTGCCCATTCTTGCACACAGTCTTCAAATCTTGAAGGTTCCGTGGGCCTCTTCCATGAACTCTGATCTCAAGTTCTTGCCATAGATTTTCTATTGGATTCAAGTCAGGTGATTGTATGGGCCATTCTAGCAGCTTTATTTTTTTCTTTCTTTGAAAACAATTGAGGGTTTCCTTGGCTTTGTGTTTGGGATCATTGTCTTGCTGAAATGTCCACCCTCATTTTATCTTCATCATCTTGGTAGATGGCAGCAGATTTTTATCAAGAATGTCTTGTTATATTTTTCCATTCATTCGTCCTTCAATGATATGAAGTTTGCTAGTACTGTATGTGGAAAAACAGCTCCACACCATGATGTTCCCACCTCCACTGTTGGTATGGTGTTTTTGAGGTGAGGTACAGTGCCATTTGACCTCCAAATTTGGTGTGTATTGTGGCATTATGAGTTCAATTTTGGTCTTATCTGACCAGACTATATTCTCCCAGTATTTCACTGGCTTGAATAAATGTTGTGCAACAAACCTTAAACAAGCTTCAACATGCTTTTTCTTCAGAAATTAGGTCTTGCGTTGTGAGCGTGCATTCAGGCCGTGGCGGTTTAGTGCATTACTTATTGTTTCCTTTGAAACAATTGTACCTTCTAATTCCAGGTCTTTCTTAAGCTCTCCACAAGTGGTCCTTGGCTCTTGGACAACTCTTCTGATAATCTTTTTACTCTTCTGTCAGAAATCTCACGAGGAGCACCTGGTTGTGGCCGGTTTATGGTGAAATTATGTTCTTTACACTTCTGGACTATGGCCCCAACAGTGCTCAATAGAACATTTGGAAGTTTAGAAATCCTTCTGTAACCAATGGCATCAGTATGTTTTGCAACAATAAGGTTGCAAAGGTCTTTAGAGAGCTCTTTGCTTTTATCCATCATGAGATGTTTCTTGTGTGACACCTTGGTAATGAGACTTTTTTATAGGCCATTAGTTGAGGCTGAACCAGCTGATATTAATTTGCACTGACAAGGTGCAGGATTGCGTTCTAATTACTGATAGATTTCAGCTGGTGTCTTGGCTTTCCATGCCCTTTTGCGCCTCCCTCTCTTCATGTGTTCAATACTTTTTCTCTGTGTCATTCCATTTTATTACACATAACTTAATTTCTGAACTTATTTCTTTTGGTTCCTTTAATGTTTGGATTGCATGGGTTGTTACTGACGTGGTGAGAATTTCATGTCAGTAGCACCTTTAGAAATGATTTACCTAGAAAAATGGTGATGTGTTCAATACTTATTTTACCTGCTGTATATCTCCAGGACAGGAAGTGAAGGTAAATCTGCTCTTTGGGACACAGATGGCAGAAAATAGTTTGGGCTTTAGATATGCTTTAACAATTTAATTGTTTTGAGGTGAGATGGTAAATTGACGATTGCCCCATCTAGTTAAAGTATGTATAAACAGTGTTAAAAGCTTGGAAATGATATTTTACAACAATGCTAAAAGTGTTTACTTTCTTGCAGCAAATTATTTCCATTATCAATCTGTTGAGTGAATTCATTGGCACGACAGATCTAAATCTACAGTTACTACAAAGCATGGAAAAAATGTTTTCGACAATGGAGAATACATTTGAGTCCTTCCATATTGTCAATCGTGGTATTGACATTTCCTGCACCCCTTTCAATCCTGATGGCCTCAACGAGAGTAGCCCTGTAGAGCTTTTGTCTGGGGCCACTGTGTTCCTGTCCACAGAAATATTAAAAAAAATTGATAAGTCTTCTGGGGGTGTCGTTAATGTACTATCCATGATCTATGCACCAACTAATACCTTTAACCTCCCATATGACAGTTCTGATAACATCTCTTATTTTTTGGCCAGTTCCATATGGACCAATGTGGCCATAGTAAATAATAAGAGTGAGCACTCTCTGAATATTTATATGAACTTCACATGTAACAACATCATGTGTAATGAGCCTGCAGTATGTGTGTTTTGGGATTTAAACACTAACAAATGGTCATCGGAGGGTTGTAATACTACAGTTATCAATGGGAGTACCTACTGTGCCTGTAATCACCTGACCTCCTTCTCAGTCCTAATGGCGGGCTATATACCAGTAGAAAATCAGAACCTGGCGCTCTTGGATACTCTCACAAAGATTCTGCTTCCTGTCTCCATAGGATCTCTTCTGAATTGCATCGCCATAGAAATCTTTCTTCTTAAACAATCCAAGAACTCTGTTGCTTTATACAGACATATTTGCATCATTCATATAGCTGTGTTTCTGTTAATTAGCAATGTCTCTTTCTTGGCGTCCAGCCTCTTTGACATGGCTTCACATCACTTTTTGTGCAAAATACTCACCTTCGTTACTCATTTTTCTTTGTTGGCCTTTTTTTCCTGGACATTGGTGCAGGGCCTGTTTTTGGTGTGCCGGTTACTCTTCGTCTTCCATCACTTTACCAAAAAAGAATTTTTGCTCCTTTCTGTCATACTTGGATATGGTTGTCCATCTGCTATAGCCGGGGGCACTTTTTTGGTGTATTATCCTAATAAATACCTGATGAGCAATGCCTGCTGGTTGGATAACAAATCTGGTGCCTTTATGATGTTCGCCATCCCTGCCATGCTAATTATGTGTGGAAATATTCTCGTCCTGGTGGTTGTGATTGCAAAAATCTTCAAATCGTCAGTCTCTGAAGGGAAGAGTGAGGATGACGAGGTGGTTGAGAAGCTGATGAAAGCAGTTTTGTTCTGCACACCACAATTTGGATTGACTTGGGCTCTTGGGATCCCCTTATACGTATACCCAAAGGTTATTTTCTTGCACTACATGTTTGCCTTGCTCAACCCTCTCCAGGTAATCATCCAGAAAGATTAGCTTTTGTCAATTAAATATGTTTAATGTTACAGAACAGGGCTTACCAACTTTAATAGATGTCTGCCTAAAGCAATGTTCCTAATGCATGTAAATGCAATACATTAACACAAAACATAATGGTAATCTGGATTTAAAGAAAACCTTTGGCCGTACAACAGGGAGAAGGGAGGGTGGAGGGGATGGGACAATGGTGGTGCCCCGTACATATCCCACCAAATGCTTTTTAAATGCTTTTTGGTCCATCAGCCAACCTTACTTTAGTCTAAAGATCAGCCTTACTAGTGAACAGTAATACCTACTAACAGGTGTAAGTGCTGCTTTTTTTACCCTCACTTTTTGATCACTAACTCATAAAATAGTAAAGCTTATCACTGGCAGCTCCCACATTTTATTTTGACAGGTGCCCTTTAACATCGTTCCAAAGAGAGTGTCAAAATATAAGAAAGCTTATATAATGTAATGTAGCATAATATAACAATACAGTGTCATAATTTGTTTTCCATAGGGCTTTTTCCTTCTACTGTTTGGGTGTCTCCTGGATAAAAAGGTTAGTAATACTTTTGCAAAATACAACACCTTTGATATACTGTATGTATTCCATAGAGATGTGCCGCAGTACCAGATTTCACCTGTAGTCAAAACTATACTTTAGGGTATCCATCTGGACACCCCCCCCCCCCGAAACCTGGGTGGAAAAGTAGTGCAGGTTTATTGCATAGCCTATCTTTTGTGCTTTTGATAACTTCCCAAGGCTACACCTTTAATCTGTGAAACCAAGTGTGATTCTGGGTATTGAAGCTCAAAAGAGGGAAGAAGAAAAGATGAAGGGAGTGGAAAAGAGTACATGGTGAAAGAAGGAGGAAGAAGAGTAGACAGGAGAAAAGAAAAAAGGAGTGGAGGACAAGAGGAGAGAAGACAAGGTATTCGTAGAAAAGAACAGGGGAGTGGAGGAAAAAAGGAGAGGCGTAGGTTGACAGGACAGGAGGAAACAATAGAGAAGGGTAGGACAGGAGGAGAGGAGAAAATAACAGAGGAGAGGACAGGAAGAGAGAAGAAGAAAGATGAAGGGCGTAGAGAACAAGAGCGGACAAAAGGATGGAAGAAGGGAAGGAAATGGAGTCTGAAGGAAGAAATATTATGAATCTTGCAGATCAATATTGAATTGTATAACAAAATGCTTGAATGCTTGAATGTGATTGGTTGTTCAATTGCGTTCTTCCCCCTTTTTTGTATTGTATATGCTCTGTGAAACGGGAAGTAAAGGCATTCTTTTTTCAACCACACACGGTGTATGGTGTCTTTTTTTGCCTGTCTGGACAGACAAGGGGGAAAAGGGCGAGAGTTTTCCATTGACCGTCAAAGTCCAGTTGAGGGAAAGAGGAGCTGATGCAGAGGACAATACAGGAAACCTAACAGATGGTACCAGAAGTGGGGTCCCGAGAGATAGGGAGATTAGGGACATTAAGCTGGGATGCCGGTCTAGGATCCCAGGAGAATTACAGCACAGCTCACTCATATATTGGGATAATTGACGAGTACCAGGATCCCGGAAATCGGGATAAACTGATGAGATGTACCAAGATCCCGGGTATTAATATAAAAGAACGGTATTAGGTATCAAAATATAGGGGACAAGGATACCTGCTGAAATTGCCCTGTATCCCTCCCATATATTGTATTAATATCATACCATAGCAGGTTGAAAACCTTGTTTTTAACCAGAAGGACTGGTCATTGGAAACCTAGAATTAATTAAAACATATTGACCAGAGCACATGCTCTACAAATTGCGGGGCTAAGTGAGTGCGGCCCATGTTCTGCGGAGGAATGGGAAGAAGTCACTAAAATTTGTAGCCAACATAAGCAGTATAATTATCCACCGTTTCCTTATGATAAAGAATATATGACTGAATGTTATAAAATGTGGTGTAAAGCATTGAAAAATTATAAAAAGCAATTCCCTCATCGTTCCTTAGACAAGCCTCCTGAAAAACCAACACTTGCCTCTGCCCCTGTCCAACCCCCTTGTTATAACAAGGGGGATTCAAGGGATTATGTGCGTTTGGCACCAGTACCTCCACCGTATGCTATGATTAAAACGGATAATGACGAAAAGCCAAAAGAAAAACTTTATCCTTCATTATCCTCCCCTAACAAAGATAATTCA
Organism: Lithobates sylvaticus; assembly: GCA_028564925.1. Taxonomy (NCBI): domain Eukaryota; kingdom Metazoa; phylum Chordata; class Amphibia; order Anura; family Ranidae; genus Lithobates; species Lithobates sylvaticus. The sequence continues at coordinate 526,547,352 of CM053028.1, forward strand.
CCCCACTTCTGGTACCATCTGTTAGGTTTCCTGTATTGTCCTCTGCATCAGCTCCTCTTTCCCTCAACTGGACTTTGACGGTCAATGGAAAACTCTCGCCCTTTTCCCCCCTTGTCTGTCCAGACAGGCAAAAAAGACACCATACACCGTGTGTGGTTGAAAAAAGAATGCCTTTACTTCCCGTTTCACCGAGCATATACAATACAAAAAAGGGGGAAGAACGCAATTGAACAACCAATCACATTCAAGCATTCAAGCATTTTGTTATACAATTCAATATTGATCTGCAAGATTCATAATATTTCTTCCTTCAGACTCCACATCATATTTACTCTAAAAATGTCTCACGCAATATATGTCCTTGATAAGATTCTCGTATGTTTTGATAATATAGCCTACTTGTTATGGGAAGCAGACCCATTACTAGAAGCCATGAGAACTAAAACTTGTTATGGAAATGTGTGAGTGTGAGATAAACAGAATTTACAGTGAGTGTCTACAGAAAAACAGAAAAACATCTTTGTTACATTACTATTAAATCTTGAAGGGTAACTCTACACTTCCCACGTTTCCTTACAAGGGGGACAGTCCTGTCCTAGCATGGGGGGTGGTTCTTATCTGGGGGTGGGCCTTTCAATTTGTCTTTAATGTTTCTATTCATTCTCTCCACTACTCCTGCACTCTGGGGGTGATAGGGATGTGGAGCTTCCATTGTATCCCTTAAACACCTGGTAGCTATCCCTGCGGTCTCTCCTGTTACGGGAATAACTTCCGGCCATGAGGAAAATGGCAAAATGGAGTATTATTACGCAAAGATATTTGATATTACCTTTCTGTTTGGGCATGTGTGTCAAATCAATCTGTAAGTCTTTTAATGGGCCTATGTGTCCCTGAACATTATTCTGGACACAAGTTAAGCAAGTTGCTGTAGGGGTTTCTTACGTATGTGCCCGGGGCCATGGAGATAAGATAAAATCAAAGGAGCTACTGTTTCTGGAATATCTATGATCCCCTCCTTGTTTGACCACAAGCCGACATTTAGTCCCTATGGTTGGAAGGCCTATCACCCTAGAGCAGTTACTAAATACCACCCAGGAAGTCCCTGTTATAAACACCACTCCCACGGGTTAGCTACTTTTAATATCCTGGACCCTGATGAAAGGATAGGTAACAGGTCCCTATATGACATATGTAAATGTGTAAGGGGATCCAACAATCCACGGGTTACTGAATGGATAAATGGCACACACATGGACAGCCCCTGGATAAGGCAAGGTGGAGATAGCATTCCCTCTTTGGGGGATTGGATGTGTTTAGTGGGATTAAGGTCAAGACTTAGCCCCCCCCAAAGTGGTTCAAACCCCTCATGTTCCCCACGGATGGATGGTCTGTTGTGGACTATGGTGCCATACCACCGTCCCTTACCCTATGGACAGAAAAACTTCAGGTTGGTGTACTATTGTGGAAATGATCCCTCTAATGGGGACCACAGGGTCAGACACACTTGTGTCCATGAAACCTGCCCACGGTCACCTTGAATTTGGTAGACACAAGAGGGAATTAACCACTTGGTGGGACAAAATCTTTGCATCCTTCGGTGGGGTGGGCGTATACAATGCCCTCACAAAGGTAGATGGATTTGGGATGTTAATGGACTCATGGAATCCCTTTTCAGGTGTAGGAGGATGGTTCGGTTCTATTTGGGAAAACATTATGAATTTCTTTAAGAAAGCGGGTATGATACTCCTCACGATACTTATTTTAGCTCTGGCCGTTTATGTGACAATCAAATTGGTGTTCTGCCTGATAAGTAAAGTAGCAAAATCAAAGAACCTAGTTGATAAGTCTGAAACAGCCATGACTATGTTCAAGGCAGGATATAGGTGGTACAATGAGTGATCAGCGGAGACTTCTTAAAGTCTCCTATGATCAAAGGAGGGATTGTAGTGAGGAGAAAGAAAGGAAAGACAAGAAGAGGGGAGTTGAGGGAAAGAGGAGCTGATGCAGAGGACAATACAGGAAACCTAACAGGGAGGAGAGAGGAAAGCAGAAGAGGGGAGTTAATAAGAAACTTAGGGAAGAATATAAACAGACAGGAGAGAAAAGCAGAGAAGAGGGAAGGAAAGGAGAGGAGAAGGAAAGAGGAGGATAGTTAAAGAGTGTGAAGGAGAGCACAGGAGGACAGAAGAAGGGAAAGGAGAAGAGACCAGGAATATAAAAAAAAGCAAGGGAGGAGAAGACTGGAGAAGGGGAGAGAGGATGGGAGAAGAAAAGAGAGGAGAGCAGGGTGTCAGGGCTGGGCTCTTAGCAGCTCTCCTCTCTGTGCTCAGGCTGCTCAGCTGTCAGATAATTGTCAGCACTCATTGTTTCCACAGTGGGTTACCTGGTTATCATTAGCTGCTCGTCAGTCAGACCCTTCTGGCTATTTTAAACTGTCTTGTTGATTCCTTTCGTGCATTTGCCTGGTCAATATATCTGGAATGTCTCTGCTGTGTTCCTGTGTGAAGACCTTACCTGGCTGACGTCCATTCTAGTTCCTGATCCTGTTTCTTCTGCCTCCGACTATGCTCAAGGTTGTCCTTTCTGCCCAGTGTTGCAACTTGCTCCTCCAGATCTCTAATGCGAGCTTCCAGAAGGACAACCTGCTCACATCTGTCACAGCGGTATCCATCCTGGAGCTGTTGCACCAATTTTGCATACATGTGGCACACTGTGCACTGAGCAAAACCCCCAACCCTGCTAGCACTCATTTCCCAGTTACAATATAATTACTTGTAGGAAGTTTAAGATGTTACAGGTTAGAAGACTCCTGTCTTAACTCCTGTTTTAAACTCTGGTTTTAACTTACCACTTAGAATAGTTTCACTTGGACAGAGTTCCAGCAGACTCAAAGATGAGCAGGCTCACAATGAGCTCTACACAAGGTTATATAGGCCTCATGCACCCGTGACCAATTAACCACTCCCCTTAATTAGTAGGCTGAAGGAAGCAAAGAAAAAAAAAACTGTTTAAAAAGTGGCAGAAAAGGGTATTAAAAAGCTACAAGGAAAAGGCCCAGAAAGAACCTAAAAAATGCAATCCAGCAATCACCAGCAGTCAAAAAGCAAGACTTGTTCACTCTCCACTCAGTGTCCCCACTGTTTAGCTTCCAACCAGAAGTCTGGTCGCCTGCTCTAGTGCAGCTTTGAGGGCAACAGCGCCCATAAAAGATATGACTGCGGGCCCAGGCCAAGATGTCAACTGCGCATGCGCCGCCGCCGCTTGGGAAAGCCCATACACGCTTGGCCCTTTTCGGGCAGTCAGGCGCATGCGTAGTGACGTAAATGGCGGCGCCTTTTTTAAATGTAAAGCAGAAGTGTCAACTCTGTGAGGTTTTGGCGGTGTCGCACACCTCTCATAACGGCCGGGGTAAGACCCCTCTGCAGCCTCTGACTACCTCCTGTTATTGCTCTCCTGTAGCATGTCTGCAGCCTTTGATTATCTCCCCCTGCACCATGTCCACAGCCTCTGACCATCTCCTCCTGCACCATGTCCACAGCCTCTGACCATCTCCTCCTGCACCATGTCTGCAGACTCTGACCATCTCCTCCTGCACCATGTCTGCATATACATACACACACACACAAGCGCGCACACACATATATTATATGCATGTGTATGCCTGCCCAAGTGTATGACTTTCTTTACTTCGCTGCTAAGGTCTCTAGCCCCAGATCTTTTGTAGACCTAGTAACGCTCCTGTGAACAGGTTCAATTTCTGGGTTATGTCATTTCTACTGTCTGTTTCTCGATGGACCCAGAGAAACTATCTGCAGTTCTACAGTGGTCTCGACCCGTAGGTCTATGTCTGCTACAACATTTTCTTGGCTTTGCCAATTATCGGAAATGTATTCATAATTTCTCTTCTCTGGTCAAACCCCTGACTAGTATGACCAGGAAGGAAGGCAACCCACAGAATTGGTGTCTGGATTCCTTTACAGCCTTTGAGTCTCTCAAGGCTGCCTTTGTTGCAGCTCCTGTGCTGGCACATCCTGATCTGATCCCACGTTACCCTTCCTTCTTGAGGTTGATGTGTCTGAGACTTGAGTAGGTACCCTTCTGTCTCAACGCCCTACCTCTGAGAGCACTATGCATCCTTGTGGCTACTTTTCTAAGAAATTGTCTCCTGCAGAATGCAATTACAAGATTGGGCACAGAGAATTGTTGGCTATCATTTTAGCTCTTAAGGAATGGAGGCATCTCCTCAAAGGTACCAGTGTGCCGCTCCTCATTTTGACTGACTATAAGAATCTCACATTCTTGTCTGAGGCAAAATAATTATCTCCCAGAAGGGTGCAATGGGCTCTTTTTCTGTCAAGCTTCATTACATATTCTTATTCTTACCCGATACTAGGAATGTAAGGGCTGATGCATTGTCACAGTTTTCCTCCTTCTCCAAGATGGAGTCGGTTCCTACTCCTGCGATACCTCCTGATCACATTCCAGCCACTATTCGCACTAGTCTCACTTCACCTTTGGGTGACAGAATTCTTGCTGCTCAGATCCATTCTCCTCCTGAAAAACCTTGTGACCGCTGCTTTTTCCCGGAGAACCTCCGTACTGTTTTGCTCCAGATCTATCATTCTCCCAAGACAGCTGGTCACCCAGGGAAGAATCAACTCATCTGGTCTATTGCTTAACAATTCTGGTGGCCTAGTTTCTGCACTGATGTAACCGCCTTTATAGCCGCTTGTTCTGTGTGTGCTCGGTAAACACCACGACACCTTCCAGTGAGCCTCCTACAACCCATACCCAATGGCCAGAGGCCTTGGACCCACTTGTCTTTGAATTTTATTGTTACCCAATCCCAGGGCAACACAGTTATTCTTATGGTGGTTGACCGGTTCTCGAATATGTGTCATTGTATTCCACTTAAGAAGTTGCCTACATCCAAAGAACTGGCACCCATTTTCACTTGGGTGAGCTTTCATGTAACATGGGCTACCTAAGGTTATCATCTCAGAAAGGGGTAGCCAGTTTGTGTCTAGGTTTTGGCAAGCCTTTTGTGCACAGTTGGAATTTAGCTTTCCTTCTCCTTCGCGTTTCATCCGCAGTCCAATGGGGCCGCAGAACGAGCCAAAAAAGCCTTAGGGCAGTTTCTACATTGCTATATTTCATAACCTTGGGTGGAGTTTGCTCACAATAGTGCCATCAATGCCGCTTCCCGATTGCCTCAGTTTATGGCGAATTATGGGTTCCAGCCATCCATGTTGCCTGACACATTTGTTCCTCAAAAAATTCTGCTTCAGAGGAACATCTCTGTGATCTCTGTTTCACTTGGGTGCAGGTCCAAGAGTCCTTGCGACATGCCAGTAATGGGTAAGACTCCATGGTTCAAGTTGAGAACCATGAGGAGTATGAGATACAATCTATCATTGTAGGTCTCGTGGACACATACAGTACCTTGTTCACTGAAGAGCTTACGGTCTGGAGGAGCGCTCTTGGGTCTCCTCCTCCATAAATTCCATAGACGTTTTCCCCTCAAACCTAGCGCCCCTCAGAGGCGGAGGGGTCGTTGAGGAGGGAGTACTGTCAGGGCTGGGCTCTTAGCAGCTCTCCTTTCTGTGCTCAGGCTGCTCAGCTGTCGGATAATTGTCAGCACTCATTGTTCCACAGTGGCTCACCTGGCTATCATTACCTGCTCGTCAGTCCCGCCTACAGCCAGCCCCTTCTGGTTATTTTAAACTGCCTTGTTAATTCCTTTCATGCTTTTGTTTGGTCAACATATCTGCTGTGTGTCTGCTGTGTTCCTGTGTGAAGAGTTTGCCCGGCTGACATCCTTCTGGTTCCTGATCTTGTTTCTTCTGCCTCCGACTATGCTGGTTTCTGGTCTCCTGATTACTGGCTCATCTGATTACCTGTTTTGGCTTCCGATCCCTGGCTATGTTTTGACTACGTTTACTATCTGTACCATTTTTACCATTACATTAAATTGATTTTTACTGCATTTTCTATCTCAGTCTGATTCATGGTTCCGGGGAGAGATGGAAGAAGAAAAGGAAAAAAGGAGAGGGAGAATGAAGGCAAGGAAAAAGAAAGGAGATGGGAGGAAAGGGAAACATGATAGAATACATAAACTGTTGTTATAATATTCATTAATATAGATATTGAGGGAAAAAAAATAGAGATGTGTTACAGATGTTTGATAAACAGGTCAATAGATAATCACCATATTATTTTTTTCCCATTTTATATTTCAGGTGATTGAAGCTCTAAAAGAAATTTTCAAGAAAAACCCCTCCCCAAACAGCCTGGTAAGCAAGATTACAAACCCAAACCTTCCAATGGCAGATCCCATTTCTTCTCCATACTTTGTTCTATGGGGATTAACCACAATTGTATAGTATTTTTAAATTGAAAAACATTCAGGCTGAGTTCACACTTATGCAAATTGGATGTGGGTTTCCCCACATTCCAATTCGCATGACAGGATGGAGCACAGCGCATGTGCATCTTTGGCTCAGTTTCAGGTCCGAATTCAGGCAAAATATCGGAACTAATTCATCCCTAAAATGTAGAACAGGGACGCACCAGACCCCCTGCTGCAAGCAGCTCCGCACATAGTGTGAACCCAGCCTCACTCTCAGCAGATCATATAATGAATTACAAAGAATCATCAGTAGCATATCATGGCAGTGTTGGGACAAGGTCCACTGGCACCCAAGGCAAGGATGCTAAAGCGAGATCTTTAATTTGGTGATATAAAAACTAACATGAAGTTAAAATGGTGTAAAAAATAAATATTTTAGGGAACAAATTAAGGCAGGGATCTACCCAAGAGGAGAAGCTCCACATGTTTGCTTCCTCCCCCCTACGCTGCCACATTTGGCACCTTTCGGGGGAGGGGGAGCTGTTTTTGACAGGTACCCATTCCTATTGCTGGGTGACCTCGCCACAATGATGTTCTTTGGAAGTTCAGCCCCCTTTCTCCTGGGCAAAAATGTTTGCTCAGGGTCCAATCAATATTAAAGACGGCCCTGAAAACAATAGTTGCATTTATTCATAAGGAAAAGCAGAGCAGTATCCAATATGTCAAACTGATGGCTCAGTCATGTAGATTACACAGGAAGAATGTCTCTCTCTCTGTATATTCATCAGAGCTCTCAGAGTCAGGCACGGTGCTCTGTTTATCAGGAGCACACAGAGCTCTGGATACAGAGCAGGCAGTTGTCACACTGGCAGGCTATTTATTACCTCCCCAGCCAATTTCTGGACATTCCTCTTCAGGGATTAGCCAGGCCATGATAAATATTCAGGCTGGTCATTTGAATCTCCCTACCTATGTTCTAGAAGCTTCTTCCAGAGGCAGGGGAAGCAATCAAACTCAAATCCTGTGAAACACTGAAAGGACCAGAACAAACAATCCCTGCTACCTTGACTACAGACAGAGACAAAAACGAAATTTGCCTAACATCGTACACTAGAAAGGTACTCCATCTGTATGGGATCTTTGAGTTAATATTTGGAAACAAAATAAAGGTATATGCAATGATAGTTTCTATGAAAATCAGTACAACAACATTTGGGGTTAGTACTACCAGATGGGACAATTATTCATTATGTTTTATTAACAGAAAACAAATTTTTATTTTTTAAGGAAGAAACAAAGAGCAGCACTACCTGAAGCGAGTTTTATTTGGTGCGTAACGCTTGATCGATTTTACATCTATAACCGCTTGCCTACTGTAACAATTTTTTAAATTTTCAAATAAATGTTAATATCAGCATCTTTTTGCTAGAAAATTACTTAGAACCCCCAACATTATTTATTTTCTGAAAGTAGAGGCCATAGATAATAAAATGGTAGTTGTTGCAAAAGTAAGTACACCCCTAAGTGAATATGTCCAAATTGGGCCCAAAGTTTTTCCCAGCACTGCATTAACCCTCTTGGGTATGGAGTTCACCAGAGCTTCACAGGTTGCCACTGCAGTCCTCTTCCACTCCTCCATGACGACATCATGGAGCTGGTGGATGTTAGAGACCTTGCGCTCCTCCACCTTCTGTTTGAGGATGCCCCACAGATGCTCAATAGGGTTTAGTTCTGGAGACATGCTTGGCCAGTCCATCACCTTTACCCTCAGCTTCTTTAGCAAGGCAGTGGTCATCTTGGAGGTGTGTTTGGGGTCATTATGTTGGAATACTGCCCAATGGCCCAGTCTTCGAAGGGAGTGGATCATGCTCTGCTTCAGTATGTCACAGTACATGTTGGCATTCATGGTTCCCTCAATGAACTGTAGCTCCCCAGTGCCGGCAGCACTCATGCAGTCCCAGACCATGACACTCCCACCACCATACTTGACTGTAGGCAAGACACACTTGTCTTTGTACTCCTCACCTGGTTGCCATCACACATGCTTGACACCATCTGAACCAAATACGTTTATCTTGGTCTCATCAGACCACAGTACATGGTTCCAGTAATCCATGTCCTTAGTTTGCTTGTCTTCAGCAAATTGCTTACAGGCTTTCTTGTGCATCATCTTTAGAAGAGGCTTTCTTCTGGGATGACACCCATGCAGACCAATTTAATGCAGTGTGCGGTGTGTGGTCTGAGCACTGACAGGCTGACCCTCCACCCCTTCAACCTCTGCAGCAATGCTGGCAGCACTCATGCATCTAACAGTGAATATAACGCTGAGCATGTGCACTCAACTTCTTTGGTCGACTGTGGCGAGGCCTGTTCTGAGTGGAACCTGTCCTGTTAAACCACTGTATGGTCTTGGCCACTGTGCTGCAGCTCAGTTTCAGGGTCTTGGCAATCTTCTTATAGCCTAGGCCATCTTTATGTAGAGCAACAATTCTTTTTTTCAGAAACCTTTAGAGAGTTCTTTGCCATGAGGTGCCATGATGAACTTCCAGTGACCAGTATGAGAGAGTGAGAGCGATATCACCAAACTTAACACACCTGCTCCCCATTCACACCTGAGACCTTGTAACACTAACGAGTCACATGACACCGGGAGGGAAAATGGCTAATTAGCCCCAATTTGGACCTTTTCACTTGTGGGTGTACTCACTTTTGTTGCCAGCGGCTTAGGCATTAATGGGGGGGACGGGGGTGCTTTTGAATTTTTCTTATTATTTCCATTTATTGTATTTAAATTCTTATTACACTTTTAAAAATTTTCAAATGTAACTTTCACAAGGGGTGAGCAAGCTGTTTGCCCCCCCCCCCCCCCCCCCACACACTCTGAGTGCAATACAAGTGATCCGGTGGCTGTAAAGCTGCTCGGATCACTTTTACTGGAAAGCCAATCACCGGCTGAAAAAAAACAATGCCAGGATGATGGCTGCAGCTGCTTTGAGAGAAACATAAAGGCTGCCAATACTGAACTTTTACAGTGAAAATGCTAGTTGCCTGACTGCCATCCTGGGTCAGCAATTTGAATTATTAACTAATAAATAAGAATTGTCTTTAACTTTCCCAATCAGGCCACTTGTCATTGCTCCGTGACTTTGGATTTTTTTGAACCCAGTCAGACAAATGCCAGGAAACTAGCATTCTCAAAAGTAGGTCAACGATGGCAGTAACCTCCTCCCCCTACCAGTTTCTCATTTAGCCTCCAGGAGTAAATCCCAGATACATCTAGGTATGGAGGAATGGAGGATCACTTTACTCCCCCTACCCCCTTCTTCTCATGGGACCGTGCTGGTTTTCAGTAATTGGCCAGCACTGTTACATAGGGTTTGAAAGAGTCCTCAGCCTTGTGTAAGCTCCAGTTTAATGGACTCAGAGCTTACCCAGGCCTATCTTTCTGGTGGCTGGGTGGAGCAGTGGAGGAGTAAAGGAGAGGTGACTGAGTGCAGCCGGAGAGGGGGGAATTAAAGTGAACCTGTTGATTTTTCAGGCATCAGCAAAGCACAGGTTTGTGTTAGAACATAGTGTATTAAATTACCACACAAAGTGACAGAAACTTGAAATACATACCAAAATGTAAAAAATTTAGGTAGTCGTAGTAAAATCATATAAATTATAACCAGCCTTTGTTTTCCTTGCAGCTGTCTATAAGAATCCTGACTGCACTGCCTGTCATACAGATAGCCACAAGAGGCTGCAGCTGCCGATATGCATATATAATATAATAATAAATATATGGTGCAGCAAGTAACAACTGTGAAAAAAAGGAAACACTTTTGCTCATAACCCATATAAGGATTTTGCCAATAAATACCTTTTTATAATTTTCAGGGCCATCTTCTGGCTTACTGGGATAAATTAACCAAGAACAAGATCTTGAGAGATGTTACTTAGAGTGGACAATACAATCTTAACATAAATGTGTATATTGATCTTTGATACCTCAGTATCAGTATATTTTTTTTTCTTTCTCCTTCCCATGAATTCCTCCTCCCCATGCTTCTCACCTCCCGATATCTTCTTGCATCCTATGTCTGCCTCTTTTCCATGCCTTCCCCCTTCCATGTCTTCTTTTTTACCATGCCTTCCCTCCACCCATGTTTTCTTCCCCTCTATGCTTTTCACCTCCCTATATCTTCTCTCATCCCATGCCTTCCTCCTACCTATGCCTTCCCTCTCCCATGTCTTCCTCCGTCCCATGCCCTCTTTCTTCCCATGCCTTCCCCCTTCCATGTCTTCCTCTGACTAATGCCCTCCCTCTACACATTGCTTCCTCATTCCCATTCCTTCCTTCTACCCATGTCTTCCTCCTTTCAACACCTTCCTCCTTCCCATGCCTTCCCCCCTCCATGTCTTCCTCCGACTCATGCCCTCCCTCCCTTCCTCCTTCCCATGCTTTCCTACTTTCCATGCCTTCTTTTTATTAATGTCTTCTTTCTTTCCATGCCTTCCTTCCACCCATTTCTGCCTCCTTTCCACACCTTCCTCCTTCCTATGTCTTCCTCCTTCCCATGCCTTCTTTTTACTCTTCTTCATTACCATGCCTTCCTTTTGCCCATGTCTTCCTCCTTTCCACACCTTCCTCCTTCCCATGCCTTCCCCCTTCCATGTATTCCTCCAACTCATGCCCTCCCTCTACACTTTGCTTTGCTTCCTCATTCCCATCCCTTCCTTCTACCCATGTCTTCCTCCTTTCCACACCTCCCTCCTTCCCATGCCTTCCCCCCTCCATGTCTTCCTCCGACTCATGCCCTCCCTCCCTTCCTCCTTCCCATACTTTCCTCCTTTCCATGCCTTCTTTTTATTAATGTCTTCTTCCCTTCCATGCCTTCCTTCCACCCATTTCTGCCTCCTTTCCACACCTTCCTCCTTCCTATGCCTTCCTCCTTCACATGCCTTCTTTTTACTCATGTCTTCTTCCTTACCATGCCTTCCTTCTACCCATGTCTTCCTCCTTTCCACACCTTCCGCCTTCCCATGCCTTCCCCCTTCCATGTCTTCCATGTTTCAAACATAGAGTACGTTGCACATCATTCTGCATAAAATCAGTAAAAAAATATACCACACAGGTAGATTACATTTAGAACAATATCTGGAAACCAATGAACCATCTCTTGGGTCAAGTGGAGAAAGGCACTCTTTGTCACTCTTTGTCCATATAATCATCTGATCTTAGTAGCGTATAAGACAATAAGTTTCATACAAGAGAAAATATTGTAGTACTGCATATCTGACTGAGAAGACTAAACAATATGAGTAGGATTGTTCAATGGTGCATACCAATATCAATCCAGATATTAGTTTCACATCAGCAATGAATGTAATACAAAGTAGGTGTAGAAATAATAGGAAAGAAAACTGGTTGCAAACTGAGAAAAGCATGTAAAAATAAAAATAAAGACTAAATAGCTAGATTAGGGTTAGGGTCAAAGGTCAGGACCAGTGTATTTGTTGTATTATTATTATAAAGTGTGCTTTTATTAAAACAAAAAAAAAACTAAAAAAGTTTTAATTTTGTGTTAGTGATATTGATTTTCGAAAGCTGGAGAATGCAAAATCTGACGCTTATGTACATGGTAACCAATCAGCTTCTAATTTTAGCTTGTTCTAATGTCAAATTGGAAGCTGATTGGTTTCTATGCAGAGCTGCACTTGATTTTGCTTTCTCCAGTTTTGGTAAATCAACCCCTGTGTGTGTTTTAGGTAGGACAAAAAATAAATAAAACATCCACTATTTTTTATAGGCCCTACTATGTGTACAAACAACAAATTATATTCATATATGTGGTATCATTGTGATCGCCAGGAGTAGGAGAATTTGTTTTCAGTTGTTCTTTGGCAATAGCAAGAAATATACAGCTAATTTAACTTTTAACTTTTTTAAAGTTTTATTTTACAAATTTGTCCCAGTATTCCTTTGATATATATATATAAAAAAAAAAAAAAAACAGGAGATATCCATTACCATTTTCTACCAAATAAATGCTCAATTTGTGCAAAAAAAAAAAGGTATAACTTATTTGGATACACTAATTAGCAGTGATATGTACAGGTTTACTAACATGTCAGAGCAAAACTGTGCTCAGGCGTTACGATTTGTTTTACCTTCATCCTTTAGGAATGGGGACAAGGTTGTTAGACTAATTTAAAGAGAGGCATAAAGAAAGCAAAACTGGCCTATAAGCCCCCGTACACACGGACATTCCGACCACAAAATCCGTCAGATTTTTTCAGACGGATTTTGTCCGAAACTGGTATTGCATACACGCGGTCGGACAAAGTTGTCTGAAAATCCGATCGTTCCGAACGAGGTGATGTACATAACGTACGATGGGACTACGTAGAGGCCAGTAGCCAATAGCTTTCGTCTCCAAATTTCTTCTGAGCATGCGTGGCACTTTGTGCGTCGGAATTCTCTACACACGATCGGAAAAAGTCCGATCGGATTTTGTTGTCGGAAAATTTAAGGTCCTGCTCTAAAAAAATTTCCATCAGAAATTCCAACGGAAAAAGTCCACTAGAGCCCACACACGATCGGATTTTCGACAACATAATCCAATCAGACTTTTTTCATTGGTTATACTGCGGCATGTTGGCTCCCCTGGGCGAGCCATCGTAGCTGTACATTGGCTCTTTAAAACCGGTAAACACACAAATTCTGGTTTTAGTCAGGGGAGAGGAGACTAATCGTGTGTTCATACCAAGTATGAACACCAATCGGTCTCCTCCCCTAGTCAGTCCCATCCCCCCACAGTTAGAACACACGTAGGGAACGCAGTTAACCCCTTGATCGCCTCCTAGTGTCAACCCCTTCCCTGCCAGTGACATTTATACACTAATCAGTGCATTTTTATAGCACTGATCACTGTATAAATGTCACTGGTCCCAAAAATGTCTCAAAAGTGTCTGATTTGTCCGCTGCAATATCGCAGTCCCGATAAAAAATCGCTGATCGCAGCCATTACTAGAAAAAAAATAATAATAATAATAAAAATGCCAGAAATCTATCCCCTATTTTGTAGATGCTATAACTTTTGCGGAAACCAATCAAGATACACTTATTGCAATTTTTTTTTTTAACAAACATATGTAGAAGAATACATATCAGCCTAAACTGAGGAAAAAAAAAGTGTGTTTAAAAAAAAAAAAATGGGATATTTATTATAGCAAAAAGTAAAAGATATTGTGTTTTTTTTTTTTTGCAAAATTGTCGCTCTTCTTTTGTTTATAGCGCAAAAAAAATGATTTAGCTCCACCTTTTTTTCCTTCTAGTAGGTTTCTCTGTAGATATATTTTTGAAAACTTAAAGTGGATGTAAACCCGATTCATGAAATTTGAGCTGGGCACATATAGCTGCAGTTTCTCTTATTTCTCTTCAAAGCACTACGTCCCGTGGCTTTCTCCTGCTCCATTCTTCTGTTATCAGCATGATAACTTCTGACAAGTTCTCAGTCAACTGTGATAAAACCAGCCTGAAATTTGTGTCAGGGTGGGTGCTACAAATAGGTTAGCATAGAGCTGGTCTATTCACAGCACTGCTCTGCAAGTCTCTGTGAAGGGGGGTGTGTGCCTTTCCTCCAATCAGCTGTCTCACAGTGTAAGCAAAGAATCCACACCCACAGGCGAATCAGGAGGAGACAATTCTAACAGGATGTGCACTTTCTAAACAGTATATAAAGCTGAAGAATAGAGATATATATGTAAAACTTATGTAGGATGATTTGTTTAATCTCTGTGTATTATCTGAGGCTGTTAACTTCACTGGGTATATGTTAGGGTTTACATACACTTTAACACTTTAAACCTGAACACTGTTATTAAAAAATCAAAAAAATGCTCATATTTTGAGATTTAGGAAAAACAGTCTTGAGAAGAAGGTATTAGAGACCATCTATTTCTTATTCATTGAAAGTGTATTGGTGTACTGCATCTTAATATGGTATCTTTTTGGCTGATAAGATTGTTCTTTATAAAATAATTTACACCTCTCTGAAAACTATGGGCTATAAACTTCTCAGTCCCATTGCCTTTGTGGAGTGAATGATCTGACCCATCCTGGCCACCATTTGTTGAATTTTTGTCACCCAGTAGACATTTTAGGAAAATTTAAGTGAGTACACACACGTTTAGATAGAGCTTTTATTCCAAGAGCTATTTAGGTCATAAATGTAAAAATTAAATCAAGTTAATTAGCCCAGTAGTCTTGGGTCACTGTTCTTCATGTTAGAATTTTTTTTAATGGGGTTGCTTGTTATTCATTTGATATATAATAAAATGATGTGATGTAAAAGTGTGTGATGCATTTTTTTTTTGTTTTTATATATTGTGTTTTTTGTTGTAAATGTATTGTATAAGGACAATACATATTATCTTTATCTTATTTTATCTTCCTATGTCTTCCTTCTTCCCGTGTCTTCCTCCTTCCCGTGTCTTCCTCCTTCCCGTGTCTTCCTCCTTCCCATGTCTTCCTCCTTCCCATGTTTGGCAAACACCCAAATTTGCAGGTCTCTTGGCAGGACATTAACCCAGTGCATTCTAAGCCCTGGCACAGTGAATAGCTGGTTGTTAAGGAGCGGGGCCGGGAAGCTGTCAGCAGGCTTCCCTGCAGAAATCTGAATGAAAAAATAAAAGTCATTGCCGGCAATAGAAAAAAGTGGAAACATTTTTTAAAAAAAGGCATAGGGGTCCCCCCAATCCATACCAGTCCCTTTTGGGTCTGGTATGGATTTGAAGGGGAAACCCACAGCAAAATAAAAAAAAAATGGCACTGGGTTTCCCACAAAATCCATACCAGACCCTTATCTGAACATGCAGACCGGCAGGTCAGGAAATGGGGGGGGGGGGCATACTAGGCCACATGTGCTCAACATGGGGGGTGCTTTAGGGCAAGTAAATATAAGCATTTATTTTATTTTTATTTTTTTAATCAAGGGTTTACAAACCCTTTAATCTTTTTATTGCTATGCATGTTCCAGTGTGGAAATTTCAACATATTATAGTTAGGGGGCCACACTACACTGGGGGCATAGATGAGACAGTGTGCCTTCAACATAGATTTGCAAATATATGCTACTAACTTACATCCCTGTTTTTAATATATAGGGGTGCGGTCATTAAAAAAAAAAAAAAATCACATTTGTTTTGTGCAAATGAGGCAAAATCTAATTTTCTGTTTCTTTTTTTTCCTGCAGGTCAAATGTTATTCACAAAAAATACAGTGGTTTCGGAAAACATCACATTATAGCCATTAGAGGGAGCTGAGGATCATAGGAAATTAATGATCCCCGGGTCCCTCTAGTGGCAATAACATGGTATTTTCCTAAACCACTTTACTCTTTTACATTAACAAACAATATTTGACCTGTAGAGAAAATAGAACACTCAATGTTGCCCTTTTACACAGACTGAATGTACCAGCAGTCTCGCTGGACAAACAGCTCTGATTTTTCATAAATCACCCCATAGGGCTTAAAGATTGCCTGTTATTTCTTGCCTGTTGCCTGTTGCCTGTTATTTCTTTAATTTGGATTTATTTGGTGCCACTGTTGGCAATGAACCCTTCTATGCTGAATGTTAGCAGTAAAAACCTGACAGACGTGCCAATCCCTCTACACTCTATCCAAAACTAGAAAAGTTTTGACTGTAGCTGAACTTAAAATTGAATTCTCCAGTTTTGTTGTAAAAATAAATTTGTATTGCTATCTACGGTATGACCCTTTTAGGAAAATGTATGCTTATCATCAGCCTGGTGATGTCCGCACATGGAATGGGGGAAATGGATTTCATTGGTAGTGATGCACCTGGTTTTGGTTCTAGACAGGTTCGTTGAACGTGTGTAAAGTTTGGGTGCTGAATCTGAACCCTACTAAAGTCAATGGGAGCTGAATTTAAAAAAAACAGCTCTTGCCATTTTCTGGGCTAATAGGTAAGGGGTAGTCAAACAAAGTGCATATTGGGGTGGCTATTGGCCTGGGGGACATATACCAAAGTAAAAAACAAAACAATCAGAAGCATTGATTTTAGTAATGCCTAATGTAGAACTAAAAGCAAAACTGGCAGTTTTTATTTTTTTTGTTGCCATCTGTGTCACATTGGAGAGCTGTCCCTTCACCTCCTGCCCCTTAGCCAAAGCGGGAAGTGCAAGGAAATCCACCCTTGTCATCAAAACTAGTGTCCCAGTTGAAAGATTTCTCCTCCTTATTATCTATACCAGACCCTTATCCTAGATGATGGTTTGGTACAGATTTTATTGGGTGAACCTCACAAAAAATGAAATAGGGTTCCCCAATCTATACTAGCCTGTTTTTAGTCTGGTATGGATTTTAAGGGGGAACCTCATGCAAAAGAAAAAAAAAGATGAAATCTCCTGCAAAATCCATATATCAGTGCAAGAGTTTTCTTCAAGCATGCAGCCTGGCAGGCCAGGAAAGAGAGGGACAGCATGCTACACCCCTGAACCCCTAATCATTTACAAAAAAATATAAAAAGGAAATAAAACACAGAGACTGTTTTTAGAAAGTCCTTTATAAAAAAAGAAAAAAGCCCCCATGTAAAAACCCTCATGACACACACTTGAACCCAATGACTGCTCGCCTTCCACTGAAAACTCTGGTGGATGACAGACATACAGTATCTCACAAAAGTGAGTACCCCTCTCACATTTTTGTAAATATTTTATTATATATTTTTATGTGACAACACTGAAGAAATTACACTTTTCTCCAATGTAAAGTAGTGAGTGTACAGCTTGTATAAGAGTGTAAATTTGCTGTCCCCTGAAAATAACTCAACACTAGGGATGAGCCGAACACCCCCCCGTTCGGCTCGCACCAGAACCCGCGAACGGACCTAAAGTCCGTGCGAGCTTTAGAACCCTATTAGTTATAATGGATGCGAACGTTCGAAATTAAAAGTGCTCATTTTAAAGGCTAATATGCATGTTAATGTCATAAAAAGTGTTTGGGAACCTGGGTCCTGCCCCAGGGGACATGTATCAATGCAAATTTTTTTTTTAAAAACGTCCGTTTTTTCAGGAGCAGTGATTTTAATAATGCTTAAATTGAAACAATAAAAGTGTAATATTCCTTTAAATTTCGTACCTGGGGGGTGTCTATAGTATGCCTGTGAAGGGGCGCATGTTTCCCGTGTTTAGAACTGTCTCTGCGCAAAGTGTCATTTTTGAAAGTAAAAAAGCTATTTAAAATCACTCGCGGCTAATGTTAATTCACGGCTCCCGTAACACAGAGAACAGTGATTCATTGAATCTCATTCATAAAAAAAAGTCATTGATAAAAAATAAAAAAAATGAAAAAAAAAAAGCGTAGGGGTTCCCCCAAATTCAATAACCAGGCCCTTCAGGTCTGGGATGGATATTAAGGGGAGCCCCAGCCAAAAAAAAAAAAAAAAAATGGCGTAGGGTCCCCCTCAAAATCCATACCAGACCCTTGAGGTCTGGTATGGATTTTAAGGGGAACCCTAGCCAAAAAAAATGGCGTGGGGTCCCCCTCAAAATCCATACCAGACCCTTATCCGAGCACGCAACCTGGCAGGCCGCAGGAAAAGAGGGGGGGACGAGAGCGGCCCCCCCTCCGCCTGAACCGTACCAGGCCACATGCCCTCAACATTGGGAGGATGCTTTGGGGGTCTAAGACCCCGAAAGCACCTTGTCCCCATGTTGATGAGGACAAGGGCCTCTTCCCCACAACCGTGCCCGGTGGTTGTGGGGGTCTGCGGGCGGGGGGGCTTATCGGAATCTGGAAGCCCCCTTTAACAAGGGGACCCCCAGATCCCGCCCCCCCCCCTGTGTGAAATGGTAAGGGGGTACAAAAGTACCCCTACCATTTCACCAAAAAAGTGGCAAAAATGGTAAAAATGACAGGAGACAGTCTTTGACAATTCCTTTATTAAAATCTTCTTTCTTCTTTCTTCATCCTTCGGTTTCTTCATCTTCTCCTTCCGTCATCTTCTTCCATCTTCTTCTTCCATTTTCTTCTTCCTCCGATCCGCTTCTTCTTGCGCTGGTCTTCTCGTCCGGCATCTTCTTCCGTCGGCGTCGGCGTCGGCGTCGGTGTCGGTGTCTTCTTGGGCCGCTCCGCGCAATGGGAGGCTCCCGCTGTGTGAGGCTCCGCTCCATCTGACAGGTCTTTTAAAACGGAGGGCACCTGGTGACCCCGCCCCCCTCTGACGTCATGGGGAAAGCCATCATGGAATTCCCCATGACGTCCCTGTGCGTCAGAGGGGCGGGGTCACCAGGTGCCCTCCATTATAAAAGACCTGTCAGACGGAGCGGAGCCTCACACAGCGGGAGCCTCCCATTGCGCGGAGCGGCCCAAGAAGAGACAGAGACACCGACGCCGACGGAAGAAGATGCCTGGCGAGAAGGACGAGAAGACCAGCGCAAGAAGAAGCGGATCGGAGGAAGAAGAAAATGGAAGAAGAAGATGGAAGAAGATGACGGAAGGAGAAGATGAAGAAACCGAAGGATGAAGAAAGAAGAAAGAAGATTTTAATAAAGGAATTGTCAAAGACCGTCTCCTGTCATTTTTACCATTTTTGCCACTTTTTTGGTGAAATGGTAGGGGTACTTCTGTACCCCCTTACCATTTCACACAGGGGGGGCCGGGATCTGGGGGTCCCCTTGTTAAAGGGGGCTTCCAGATTCCGATAAGCCCCCCGCCCGCAGACCCCCACAACCACCGGGCACGGTTGTGGGGAAGAGGCCCTTGTCCTCATCAACATGGGGACAAGGTGCTTTGGGGTCTTAGACCCCCAAAGCATCCTCCCAATGTTGAGGGCATGTGGCCTGGTACGGTTCAGGCGGGAGGGGGGGCCGCTCTCGTCCCCCCCTCTTTTCCTGCGGCCTGCCAGGTTGCGTGCTCGGATAAGGGTCTGGTATGGATTTTGAGGGGGACCCCACGCCATTTTTTTTTTTGGCTAGGGTTCCCCTTAAAATCCATACCAGACCTCAAGGGTCTGGTATGGATTTTGAGGGGGACCCTACGCCATTTTTTTTTTTTTTTTTTTTGGCTGGGGTTCCCCTTAATATCCATCCCAGACCTGTAGGGCCTGGTTATTGAATTTGGGGGGACCCCTACGCTTTTTTTTTTTTTTTATTAATTAATGACAGTTCTCTGTGTTACAGGAGCCATCAATTCATTAGCCGCGAGTGATTTTAAATAGCTTTTTTCCTGCAAAAATTACACTTTTTTGCAGGGAACGTTCTAAGCACAGGAAACCTGCCCCCCTTCACAGGCCACCTATAGACACCCCCCAGATGTGATACTGCAATGCTGTTCTAACAGCATGCACACACATATCCCCAGAAATAAAGCACATATTGTCAGCAGCACACCGACACGCTGACACTGACTGAAACATAATATGCAAGGCCGCCGGCGCGGTGGCCTCTTATATCGTGGGGCGTGTACTAAAGCCCCTGAGCTATAATTGGCTACAGGCATCCTGCCTGTAGCCAATTATGGCTCTCCCCGCTGCCGGCGCTGTGATTGGCCAAGCATGCGGGGTCACAGTGCATGCTTGGCCAATCATCAGCCAGCATTGCACTGCGCGGGCCGCAATGCATTGCGGGGCCGCTCGCATCACACGAATTTGATGCGAGCGGCCCCAATAGTTCTGGGCTCGCCGAGCGAGTGAACGCCCGATGCTCGATTCGAACATGGGTTCGAATCGAACACCGGGCTCATCCTTACTCAACACACAGCCATTAATGTCTAAACCACTGGCAACACAAGTGAGTACACCCCCAGTGGCGTACCTAGGGCATTTGACACCCAAGGCCCATCCTATATCTGGCACCCCCCCCCCCCAATCCGGCTTTGTTCGGGTCTCTGGGCAGCCGGATGGTGGCTCAGGTCTGTGGGTGGGATGGGAGACCTGGGCGGAGCTGTGGGGGGATGGGCAGCCCGTGACAATAGACGGGACAGGACGGAGGTGTCAGTCACTCAGGTGTGAGCAGATGCCACATTTTTGGACAGATCGTGCCACGGTCAGGAAAGTAGAGAGCTGGACTGGAGCTGCTATGAGGGAGAAATCAAGAGTGAGACGGGGAGACAGCTAACAATACAAAGTATGGCCCATACTTTGTATTATCTACTGTCCTCAGGGACAGATCTGATCCAGAGATCCCACTGTATGGCGATCTCTGGATCGGATCTGTCCCTGGGGACAGCAGACAATGGCATCATTGGCATTGATGATTTGACTCGGATTTGGGAACTGACCTGCTGACAAGGCGTGTTGCTTGCTGGACCATGGACGGGATCTGATGGCTGCAGGGAAGATGGCAAGCCTGCATTCTGCAACCTGTACACAGCACATGCCTGCACTTTGCAACCTGTACATAACACACGCCTGTATTCTGCAACCTGTACATAACATGTGCCTGTATTCTGTAACCTGTACATAACATGTGCCTGTATTCTGTAACCTGTACATAGCATGCCTGTATTCTGTAACCTGTACATAACATGCGCCTGTATTCTGCAACCTGTACATAACATGCCTGTATTCTGTAACCTGTACATAACATGTGCCTGTATTCTGTAACCTGTACATAACATGTGCCTGTATTCTGTAACCTGTACATAACATGTGCCTGTATTCTGTAACCTGTACATAGCATGCCTGTATTCTGTAACCTGTACATAACATGTGCCTGTATTCTGTAACCTGTACATAACATGTGCCTGTATTCTGTAACCTGTACATAACATGTGCCTGTATTCTGTAACCTGTACATAACATGCCTGTATTCTGTAACCTGTACATAACATGCCTGTATTCTGTAACCTGTACATAACATGCCTGTATTCTGTAACCTGTACATAGCATGCCTGTATTCTGTAACCTGTACATAACATGTGCCTGTATTCTGTAACCTGTACATAACATGTGCCTGTATTCTGTAACCTGTACATAACATGTGCCTGTATTCTGTAACCTGTACATAACATGCCTGTATTCTGTAACCTGTACATAACATGCCTGTATTCTGTAACCTGTACATAACATGCCTGTATTCTGTAACCTGTACATAGCATGCCTGTATTCTACAACCCCCCCTCCACCCTTATCAGGTCAGCTACACTATAACTGAGTGGTGGTGGACACAGCAACCCCCCGCCCCCCTTCTCTGACAGGCCAGCACAGTAAGGATGGCAGGGCAGACACACTCCTCCAGCCTCCACTCACAACCCACACACCCCCTATCACCAGCTCACCTGGGCTCTCAGCTTCAGCTGGGGAGGTTTAGACTCCGGAAGATGGTGTGGAAACAGTGTGTAACAGCAGCCACCCCGCGCTGAATGATGACACACTCAGCTCGGCTGCTCAACAGTGGTGGGTGGAGCTAGCAGGGGGAAACAGAAACCAGACCATACTATTACGGCCACAGCACTGGGGGTGTTCCAGCTGACAATAAATCACTAAACAGAGCAGTCAGAGCCAGGGATACCCTCAGGATTCTGTCAGTGTCATCCGACCTTGGTGCAGAACAAACCCCCATAGCAATGCCACCCGACCACTGACACCCCCCCCCCCCAAATGTGTGGCACCCGGGGCGGAACAAACCCCCGCCCCCCGCTTGGTACGCCCCTGTACACCCCTAAGTGAAAATGTCCAAATTGGGCCCAATTAGCCATTTTCCCTCCCCGGTGTTATGTGACTTGTTAGTGTTACAAGGTCTCAGGTGTGAATGGGGAGCAGGTGGGTTACATTTGGTGTTATCGCTCTCACTCTCTCATACTGGTCATGGAAAGTTCAACATGGCACCTCATGGTAAAGAACTCTCTGAGGATCTGAAAAAAAAGAATTGTTGCTCTACATAAAGATGGCCTAGGCTATAAGAAGATTGCCAAGACCCTGAAACTGAGCTGCAGCATGGTGGCCAAGACCATACAGTGGTTTAACAGAACAGGTTCCACTCAGAACAGGCCTCGCCATTGTCGACCAGAGAAGTTTAGTTCACATGCTTAGCGTCATACCCAGAGACAAGCAGACTAAGGACATGGATTACTGAAACCATGTCCTGTGGTCTGATGAGACCAAGATACATTTATTTGGTTCAGATGGTGTCAAGCATGTGTGGCGGCAACCAGGTGAGGAGTCCAAAACAAGTGTCTCTTGCCTACAGTCAAGCATTATGTGATGGGAGAGTCATGGTCTGGGGCTGCATGAGTGCTGCCGGCACTGGGGAGCTACAGTTTATTGAGGGAACCATGAATGCCAACATGTACTGTGACATACTGAAGCAGAGCATGATCCCCTCCCTTTGGAAACTGGGCCACAGGGCAGTATTCCAACATGATAACGACCCCAAACACACCTCCAAGACAACCACTGCCTTGCTAAAGAAGCTGAGGGTAAAGGTGATGGACTGGCCAAGCATCTCTCCAGACCTAAACCCTATTGAGCATCTATAGGGCATCCTCAAATGGAAGGTGGAGGAGCGCAAGGTCCCTAATAGGGATAAGCCTTGATGTTTGACGTAAGTTCGACTCGAACATCGGGTGTTCGCCGGTTCGGAGAATACTGAACATTATGGGGCGTTCGCAGTGCATTGATGTCTAATGATTGGCCAAAGCATGCACCTGACCTGCATGCTTCGGTCAATCACAGTGCTAATGATTGAGAGAATGTTAGCTAGAGGCAGGTTAGTGACGTGCAGGCAGTTGTGTGTGTGTGTATATATATATATATATATATATATATATATATATACACACACATATATACACACATACACATATATTTATATACACACACACATACACACACACACACTCAGTATAGCCAGTGTAGTGTAGACTATATATACAGTGCAGGCAGTGTATTTATATATATATATATATATATATATATATATATATATTATATATATATATATATATATATATATATATTCTGCATTCAGTGTAGACTATATATACAGAGCAGGCAGTCTAGTGTGTGTATATATATATATATATATATATATATATATATATATATATATATATATATATATATATATATATATATAAATACACTGCCTGCACTGTATATATAGTCTACACTACACTGGCTACACTGCATATATATTCTACACTGACTGCACTGTATTTTATATATATATATATATATATATATATATATATATATATATTCTGCATTCAGTGTAGACTATATATACAGAGCAGGCAGTCTAGTGTGTGTATATATATATATATATATATATATATATATATATATATATATATATATAAAATACAGTGCAGTCAGTGTAGAATATATATGCAGTGTAGTATTACAGTGGTGTGAAAAAGTGTTTGCCCCCTTCCTCATTTCCTGTTCCTTTGCATGTTTGTCACACTTAAGTGTTTCGGAACATCAAACCAATTTAAACAATAGTCAAGGACAACACAAGTAAACACAAAATGCAATTTGTAAATGAAGGTGTTTATTATTAAAGGTGAAAAAAAATCCAAACCATCATGGCCCTGTGTGAAAAAGTGATTGCCCCCTAAACCTAATAACTGGTTGGGCCACCCTTAGCAGCAACAACTGCAACCAAGCGTTTGCGATAACGTGCAATGAGGCTTTTACAGCGTCCTGGAGGAATTTTGGCCCACTCATCTTTGCAGAATTGTCCTAATTCAGTTACATTAGAGGGTTTTCGAGCATGAACGGCCTTTTTAAGGTCATACCACAACATCTCAATAGGATTCAGGTCAGGACTTTGGCTAGGCCACTCCAAAGTCTTCATTTTGTTTTTCTTCAGCCATTCGGTGGTGGACTTGCTGGTGTGTTTAGGATCATTGTCCTGCTGCAGAACCCAAGTTCGTTTCAGCTTGAGTACACGAACAGATGGTCGGACATTCTCCTTCAGGATCTCTTGGTAGACAGCAGAATTCATAGTTCCTTTTATCACGGCAAGTCTTCCAGGTCCTGAAGCAGCAAAACAGCCCAGACCATCACACTACCACCACCATATTTTACTGTTGGTATAAAGTTATTTTTCTGAAATGCAGTGTTCCTTCTATGCCAGACATACTTGGACACACACCTTCCAAAGAGTTCCACTTTTGTCTCATCGGTCCACAGAATGTTGTCCCAAAAGTTTTGGGGATCATCCAGATGTGTTGTGGAGAAATTGAGACGAGCTTTGATGTTCTTTTTGCTCAGCAGTGGTTTTCTCCTTGGAACTCTGCCATGCAGGCCATTTTTGCCCAGTCTTTTCCTGATGGTGGAGGCATGAACGTTGACCTTAACTGAGGCAAGTGAGGCCTGCAGTTCCTTGGACGTTGTTGTGGGGTCTTTTGTGACCTCTTGGATGAGTCGTCGCTGCGCTCTTGGGGTAATTTTGGGCGGCCGGCCACTCCTGGGAAGGTTCACCACTGTTCCATGTCTTCGCCATTTGTGGATAATGGCTCTCACTGTGGTTCGCTGGATTCCCAAAGCTTTGGAAATGGCTTTATAACCCTTTCCAGACTGATAGATCTCAATTACTTTCTTTCTCAATTGTTCCTGAATTTCTTTGGGTCTCGGCATGATGTGTAGCTTTTAAGGATCTTCTGGTGGACCTTACTGTGTCAAGCAGCTCCTATTTAAGTGATGCCTTGATTGTGAACAGGTGTGGCAATAATCAGGCCTGGGTGTGGCTAGAGAAATTGAACTCAGGTGTGGACAACCACAGTTATAGTATGTTTTAACAAGGGGGGCAATCACTTTTTCACACAGGGCCATGATGGTTTGGATTTTTTTTCACCTTTAATAATAAACACCTTCATTTACAAATTGCATTTTGTGTTTACTTGTGTTGTCCTTGACTATTGTTTAAATTGGTTTGATGTTCCGAAACACTTAAGTGTGACAAACATGCAAAGGAACAGGAAATGAGGAAGGGGGCAAACACTTTTTCACACCACTGTATATATATATATATATATATATATATATATCAGGTTTCCATGATGTAAAAAAATGAGACAAAGATAAATCATTTCAGTACTTTTTCCACCTTTAATGTGACCTGTAAACTGTACAACTCAATTGAAAAACAAACTGAAATATTTTAGGTGGAGGGAAGTAAAGCTAAAAAACGAAAATAATGTCGTTGCATAAGTGTGCACACCTCTTATAACTGGGGATGTAGCTGTGTTTAGAATTAAGCAACTACATTCAAACTCATGTTAAAAAGGAGTTAGTCCGTAGAGTTTAATTTATTGAGTATAAAAAATAGGTAACAGTACAGCTTATACAGTACAACATGTGCATGACTTATATATAGGGGTGCAATGGATCAAAAAACTCACGGATCGGATCGATCCTCGGATCAGAGTCACAGATCGGATCATTTTTCGGATCAGCAAATAATAATTGAATTTGCAAAAACCTGTTAAAATTCCACCACCATATTGTCCCCACTGTAATATCATATATAGAAAGCAATCAGCGCAAACCCAAAACAAATACAGAAATAAAATACGTGCAAGCTGAACACAAAGAAGGCAAATCACCAATCCTTCAAAATACAATATAAAAAGTGGAACAAGTGCAGCGCATCAGAATGAAAAAAGGTTGTATAAAAAATAAATAAATATAGTGATAATAAAGTTCATATCCTGCAGATATGAGAAGACGTGAGTGGATGAATTATTGTAGATAAGCACCTAGGTGACTGTAGATCATAATTCAAACAAATCTTTAAAGTGAAATCCTCCACCAAAGCAGATAAGATACTCTTACCAGAAGTGCCAAGCACATTCACATGGACCCAGTCAGGGATGATATGTGAGATTCCAATCCAGGCTGGATACAATCTGGGTGATGACCAGGCAGCAGAAGAAATCTTTACAAATTGCAGCTGAGCGACCATTAGCAGGCAACGTTGATCCAGACAAAGAATTCCCCAAAAATAAGAAATGAAGGGGGGACACTCTAAAGCCCCATACACACGGTCGGATTTTCCGATGGCTTCTGTCCTATCAGACAATGTTGTCGGAAATTCCGACCGTGTGTAGGCACCATCGGACAGTTTCCATCGGATTGTCCGACGGACAAAGTCCTATCTCCTGCTGGATAGATTTTTTGACAACAAAGTCCGATCACACCAAATCCGATCGTGTGTAGCGAATTCCGATGGACAAAGTGCTACGCATGCTCAGATCACATTACAAGACCAAAGCTAATGGCTACTAGCCTCTACGTAGTCCCGTAGTAGGCAACAAACGTCACCACGTTCAGAATGATCGGATTTTCCGACAACTTTGTCCGACCGTGTGTACGCAAAACCAACATCGGACAAAGTACGATGGACATGATCCGACGGACCTGGTCCCCGGATAATCCGAGCGTGTGTATGGGGCTTTAGTGTAGACTGTATAATACTATTTATTAAAAAATTATAAAAAAATAAAAAAAGCAATCGCAAAATGATAAGGCAAGAAATTGTTTGTATAGGCAGTGGGTCAGATATGCATTACCAGGACGGTAATAGTTTTCAAAGTCCAGCAAAGAAAAGCACAACAGAACCTTCTCTGGTATTGGGGCATGCACACACTGCTGAATGCAATATATAATATAGAAATAGCAATACAGCAATGCAAAGATCGCGGCTAGTGCCGCTGTAGGTGATGGTGAGAAGCGGGTGACTCATAGGCTCATCCCCCGTACGCATGTTACGTCCTTCTGGACTTCATCAGCGGTGGGTGGAGCCTATCTGTCACCTCGCAAATCTATTTATAGAGGCCAGGGCGGTCTTAGAGGAACGTGCTATGCAAATGGACACAATAATGCCGGCAAGCCAAGCGATCTAGTGTCTCCTATGTTGCTAATTAACACCATATCCTTCTTGGGGACACCTGACTGGCTCAAACTACATTAATGAAAATTAAAAAATAAAACACTCTAAACCACCTGAATGTGATTCTGAGTGGCATTAATAGTATGGACTATAATTATAAGCCTTAATTAATACTTTTATAATAAAAAAATAAAAATAAAAAAAAATAATAATAAAAAGCACATCAAAGGTACCTTATTAAAATTATCAAAAATTTGACAAATGAGAACGATTAATTATATATCACCCGCATCTATCACCACCTACTAACAAACAATATTAATAAAAATATCCACATATAATTAAATCCGACAATCTAGCATCATAAAGGGAGATGGCAATATTTAATTATTTATCATATATGAAACAATTTAAGTCGAATTCCACATTTAACCCCCTCGGAACCAAAACCTGCATTTCATGGATCCAGAATGATTCTCGCCGACTTAATTGTCTCAAAAAATTACCCCCTCTCCAATGCGGGGTGACTTTCGAGTCCCCAAAATTTCAAACACTTGGGGTCCCTATCGTGATGAAGCCTAAAGTGTTTTGACACATTATGAGTGATTAATCCTTTTTTGATATTATTGACGTGTTCGCCTATGCGTACACTGAGAGGTCTGGAAGTCCTCCCAATATACTGTTTACCACAGTCGCATTCCAAAACGTATACGACACCAATGGTGTTACACGTAATTAGATTTTTTTTTATCGGATATGTAACACCAGTGGTGGCACTGGAGAACTCTTTTCTCCTTTTAACATTATGTTTGCACTGTCTGCAAGGTGGACAACGCCCACAGGCATAAAAACCTGTCAAAAGAGAAAAACATTGATTTTCTTTCACAATGGGGGGTCTAATACACTGGGGGATAGCACATCCCTGAGAGTAGGTGATTTTTTATAAATTAACCTAGGTCGTGGCGGTATGACCTTTCCTAAAATATTATCTTTTTTAAGGATATCCCAATGTTTCATGATTATTTTTTCGAATTTTCTATGCTGGATGTTGAAATCCAAAATAATTCTAAATTCCGATCCTGCTTTTTGAGGTTTCTTTGGTTGTGAATTGGAAACCAAAGTAGTGCGATCAAGTTTGCTGATATTCTGAATCTCATTGGAGATGGTTTTTTTATCGTACCCTTTCTGGAGGAACCGCTCAGCCAGAACATCTGATTGAGCAATCCAATGAAGATCCAATGAACAATTACGTCTCAACCGTATAAATTGTCCCCTTGGAATGTTGCACAACCAAGATTGGGGATGGCAACTATCCAAGGGGATGAAACTATTTCTATCGGTTGTTTTAAAAAAAAAAATTTGTTTTAAGAGATGGACCTTCCCTGAAAATTTCTAGATCAAGGAATGTGATCCTTGCTATATCTGCATTCCATGATAATTTAATATTTTTAGTATTACCATTTAACTTAGACATAAACAGTTTGAGGCTGGTCATATTTCCCTCCCAAACAATAACCAGATCATCTATATATCTGTAGTATTGTTTAAGCTTCACAGGTCTATCATTAAAAACAGTGTCCTCCTCCCAAAAAGCCATAAATAAATTGCGACGCTTGGAGCGAAACGTGCGCCCATTGCAACTCCAAGGGTCTGAAGAAAAAACTTGTGATCGTACCAAAAATAATTCCTACTTCGACAAAAATCTAAAGCTTCTAAAAGGAAATTCTGATCAGTGGTAGATAAATTAGACCCTTCAAGGGCCCATTTGACCGAATGCAATGCATCTTTGTGACCTATAATGGTATACAAAGAGCCCACGTCTGCTGTCACTAAAATAGTGTTGTCATTAGCAGGCGTGGATTCTATAATCTGAATAGCGTGTTTTGTGTCTTTCAAAAATGCGGTGGTTTTAACAACTAACGGTTTGAGAAAGAAATCAATATACTATCCTAAACGGGCAGTAGCTGAATCGATCCCATTAACAATTAGTCTACCCGGGGGTCTATGCGGGTCTTTGTGAATTTTCGGTAAAAAATAGATGATAGGCCTTCTACATGCACTAGGATCTAGATAAAGAGACTCTTTTTTATTTATAACACCTCTATTTTTTCCTGATTGCACCAGGTCATGAAGCTCACCTTTGAAGATAAAAACTGGATCAGTTCCTAAAATCCGATATGTATTATCATCAGATAGTAATCTGTCCATTTCTTCTTTGTAATATGTTTTGTTCATGACCACCAGACCTCCTCCTTTGTCCGCAGGGCGAACTACAACTTCCTTATTTTTCTCCAAGGACGCTATACCTATTTTCAAAAAATGTGGATCTCTTACTTTTTTAATTTTCATCGCCTCCAGATCACTGGAGACCATGTTTTTAAAAACTTCAATGTGCCTATGATCATTTTTAGGTGGATTAAACACAGATTTATTGGCTAATTTGAAATGAGTGCCCTGTGTAACTCCCTCCACATTAGTAACATTAACAGGTGCTGGGAAAGACCCACTGTAATATCGACAGTCTCCCCACTGTAATATACAATCCCCCACTGTAATATTGGCTGAGCATGGCTGGGTACGGCTGAGCATGGCTGGGTACGGCTGGGTATCGCCGAGTATTGGCAGAGTATTGGCAGTGTATGGCAGAGTATTGGCAGGGTATGACAGGGTATTGGCAGAGTATTGTCAGAGTATGGCAGAGTATTGCAGAGTATTGGCAGAGTATTGCAGAGTATTGGCAGGGTATGGCAGGGTATTGTCAGGGTATGGAGGAATGGCTGTGACTGCAATTGTCACAGAGCAGTGCTGTGGGCACTACAGATCCAGCCCACAGCTCTGCTGCCATCTGATCTCTACCCTCAACTGTACAGATCTGTGCACAGAGGGGAGAGAGGAACCGGCGTCATCTTGATTTGTTTACAAGTGATCGCTCCGTCATTTGACGGAGCTATCACATTGTAAATGGCCGACGGGTGCACCAAGATGGCCGCCGCTCCGGAGCTCTGCTGCCATCTGATCTCTCCCCTCAACTGTACAGATCTGTACACAGAGGGGAGAGAGGAACCGGCGTCATCTTGATTTGTTTGTAAATGGCCGACGGGTGCACCAAGATGGCCGCTGCTCCGGAGCTAGGCGGAAGCCGCGGCCTCTCCTAAGGCTGAGGCGGCGGAGCGTTCCGCGAAGCGCTCCGCGGATCGCGGCATGTGCCGATCCAAACAGGGTGACCCATTCGGATCACGGATCGGTGACGATCTGTTGCACCCCTACTTATAAATGTCGGTAGAAACATCAAACTCCAATACAGGAAGAACACGCACATGAACTAATGGCATCCCTGTCTTAGTCCGTAGGGTTCAGTATTGAGTTGGCCCACCGTTTGTAGCTATACCAGCTTTAACTCTTCTGGGAGGGTTGTGGTCAAGGTTTAGTAATGTGTCTATGGAAATGTTTGACCATTCTTCCAGAAGCGCATTTGTGAGGTCAGGCACTGTTATTGGATCACAGTCTCTGCTCTAATTCATCCCAAAGGTGTTCTATCCTGTTGAGGTCAGGACTCTGTGCAAGCCAGTCAAGTTCCTCCACTAAAACTCCCTCATCCATATATTTATGGACTTTGTTTGTGCACTGGTGCACAATCATGTTGGAACAGGACCAGTGCACAAAGCAAGATCCATAAAGACATGAATGAACGAGTTTGGGGTGAAGGAACTTGACTGGGCTGCAAAGAGTCCTGAGCCTCAACCCAATAAAATGCCTTTGGGATGAATTAGAGCAGAGACTGCGAGCCAGGCCTTCTCTCCAACATCAGCACCTGACCTTACAAATACGCTTCTGGAAGAATGGTCAAACATTCCCATAGACATACTCCTAAACCTTGAGGACAACCTTCCCAGAAGAGTAGAAGCTGGTATAGCTGCAAAGGGCAGGCAAACTCAATATTGAACCCTACGGACTGAGACAGGGATGCCATTAAAGTTCATGTTATTTTGTAACCAATGGCTTGGAGAGATAAATTCTGGTGTCTCTACGGCCGCGTACACACGAAGGGACAATCCCGCGGGATTATCCTCTGGACTGAAGTCCAGCGGATAATCCCCTCGTGTGTGGGCGCCGGCGGACTTTTTGGCGCCAAAGTACGGCGGACTAAAGTTTCAGGTTTTGTTCTCAAATTATCCGCTGGACTTGGAAGTCCAGCGGACAATCCCGCCGTTAGTGGGCAAGTCCGCGGGACTTTTGAAATGAACGGACTTGCCGCTCATCGGCAAGTCCGTTCATTTAGCACGTGACTTCAGGTTACGTAGCTAGCGTAGGCAGTTACTGCCGCCGCGCTAGCTCCGTGACCTGGCATGGATTTAAAGGGAATCCCCACGCCGAAAAAACGGTGTGAGGGTTCCCCCCAAATCCATGTCAGACCCTCATCCGAGCACGCAGCCTGGCAGGCCAGGAAAGGGGTGGGGACGAACGAGCGCCCCCCCCCCCTCCTGAGCCGTACCAGGCCGCGTGCCCTCAACATGGGGGGTGCCCTGGGGAAAGGGGGGCCGTGCGGCCCCCCCACCCCAAAGCACCTTGTCCCCATGTTGATGAGGACAAGGGCCTCTTCCCGACAACCCTGGCAGTTGGTTGTCGGGGTCTGCGGGCGGGGGCTTATCGGAATCTGGGAACCCCCTTTAATAAGGGGGCCCCCAGATACCGGCCCCCCACCCTATGTGAATGAGTATGGGGTACGATGTACCCCTACCCATTCACCTAAGGTGTAAAATGTAAAGTAAAAAAAAACACCCACACTTTTGAAAAAAATAGTTTATTGCACTGCTCCGGGGGTCTTCTTCCGTCTTGGGGGTCTTCTCGCCGGACTCCCCCGCCATTTACCAAGCTCTTTTACCGAGCGAGGGGAGTCCGGCTACCTTCTTCGTCGTCGCCGCCGTCTGGGGGTCTCGATCCGCCTTCGGGGGTCTTCTTCCGTCTTGGGGGTCTTCTCGCCGGACTCCTCCCCTCTCTTCTGCTCTTTTACCTAGCTCTTTCACGAGGGGAGGTGTCCGGCTACCTTCTTCGTCGTCGCCGCCGTCGTCTGGGGGTCTCGATCCGCCTTCGGGGGTCTTCCGGGGGTCTCTTCTGTTCTTGCGGCGGTCGTCGTCTTCCGCGCCGCCGGCGCCTTGTCCTTCTTCTTGTCCTCCTTCTTGTCCTTCTTGTTCTTCTTCTTCTTCCGATGTTGACCCGACGCTCTCTCTGCCCGGAATGCCTGTGCCGCTCTGAGCTCGGACTTATATAGGGACATGGGCGACAGGGTCACATGCACATGTCACATGGTGACCCCGCCCCCCTTGTGTTGTCACAGTCCCGGAGGATGCTGGGACTGTGACATCGCAAGGGGGCGGGGTCACCATGTGACATGAACATGTGACCCTGTCGCCCATGTCCCTATATAAGTCCGAGCTCAGAGCGGCACAGGCATTCCGGGCAGAGAGAGCGTCGGGTCAACATCGGAAGAAGAAGAAGAACAAGAAGGACAAGAAGGAGGACAAGAAGAAGAAGAAGGCGCCGGCGGCGCGGAAGACGACGACCGCCGCAAGAACAGAAGAGACCCCCGGAAGACCCCCGAAGGCGGATCGAGACCCCCAGACGACGGCGGCGACGACGAAGAAGGTAGCCGGACACCTCCCCTCGTGAAAGAGCTAGGTAAAAGAGCAGAAGAGAGGGGAGGAGTCCGGCGAGAAGACCCCCAAGACGGAAGAAGACCCCCGAAGGCGGATCGAGACCCCCAGACGGCGGCGACGACGAAGAAGGTAGCCGGACTCCCCTCGCTCGGTAAAAGAGCTTGGTAAATGGCGGGGGAGTCCGGCGAGAAGACCCCCAAGACGGAAGAAGACCCCCGGAGCAGTGCAATAAACTATTTTTTCAAAAGTGTGGGTGTTTTTTTTTACTTTACATTTTACACCTTAGGTGAATGGGTAGGGGTACATCGTACCCCATACTCATTCACATAGGGTGGGGGGCCGGTATCTGGGGGCCCCCTTATTAAAGGGGGTTCCCAGATTCCGATAAGCCCCCGCCCGCAGACCCCGACAACCAACGGCCAGGGTTGTCGGGAAGAGGCCCTTGTCCTCATCAACATGGGGACAAGGTGCTTTGGGGTGGGGGGGCCGCACGGCCCCCCTTTCCCCAGGGCACCCCCCATGTTGAGGGCACGCGGCCTGGTACGGCTCAGGAGGGGGGGGGGGGGCGCTCGTTCGTCCCCACCCCTTTCCTGGCCTGCCAGGCTGCGTGCTCGGATGAGGGTCTGACATGGATTTGGGGGGAACCCTCACGCCGTTTTTTCGGCGTGGGGATTCCTTTAAATCCATGCCAGGTCACGGAGCTAGCGCGGCGGCATTTACTGCCTACGCTAGCTACGTAACCTGAAGTTACGTTCGAAATGAACGGACTGCTCCGTGTGTGGGCAAGTCCGTTCATTTTCAAAAGTCCCGCGGACTTTTGGCCGGCGGATTATCCGCTGGACAAGTCCGTGCGTGTGTGGGCAAGTCCACACCCTCGGAAAGTCCAGCGGACCTAGCCGGAAAGTCCAGCGGATTGTCCGCTGGACTTAGGTCCGCCGGCAAAAGTCCGTACGTGTGTACGAGGCATACCACAGACTTTGGATTTCTACTTCTGTAACGGGTGCAGAAAAATTGTTCTTTGAGTGTCGGAGGCAGATTCACACCGTAACCCTATAGAGGTACTCTTGATGAAAGCAAGAATTGGCCTTGCTGTCAAAAATTGTAATGATATGCACCTGTCAAACAGGTGTGGAAAAATTGTTCTTTGGGTGTCGGTGGTGCCCTCACACCGTAACCCTATAGAGGTACTCTTTGATGAAAGCAAGAATTGGCCTTGCTGTCAAAAATTGTAATGATAAGCACCTTTCAAACAGGTGCGGAAAAATTGTTCTTTGGGTGTTAATTGTGCCCATGAAACCTACACCAAAAACATTCTTCCTGATAAAATCAACACCCAAAACTCTAGGCAGTCTAGAAGTCCTGCAGAGATTCCACCTCCCAAAAACACTTAATCAGCGACATTGGCATCAGGGGCTTCATAGCTGCTGGTAATCCAGAACTGTTTCATTTTGATAAAAGTCACGCGGTCCACGGAGTCTGTGGACAGGCTCGTTCTATGATCAGTAACAAAGCCCCCAGCAGCAATGAATGCCCGTTCGGAGAGCACGCTGGATGCAGGGCAGCCCAGCAGCTCAATAGCATACTGGGCAAGTGCTGGCCAGTAGTCTATTCTCATGACCCAGTAAGCCAGTGGATCGTCGACTGGAAAGCTCTCCATCTCTGTTTTTCACCCCTAGATAATTGTCCACCATGTGATGCAGACGCTGCCGATGGGATGTGGAAGCTGACAGCCCTGGGCAGCAAGGACTAAAAAAATTCAGAAATACATCACTTAGGTGGCTGCCTTCTTCTCTCTTGGCCAACAGAACTTACCAGAGTCAGGAGAAGTGTTTGATTAAATTTTCTTTAAGGTGTCCTCAAGAGATTTCATCTTCTGCACTCTCTGTGGGGATGGGATGTGTTCTGAGACTTTCGTCTTATAACGGTGGTCAAGAAGGGTTGCCAACCAATAGTGATCGTTTTCCTATACGCCACGTATTCTTGGGTCCCAGGCTTTGAAGCATGAGAGAGCCCATGCACCGCCAATTTGCAGAGGCATGAGAAGAAGACTCCTTGGGGTGACTGAGGATTATAGTGACTGCCTCCTCCCAGCGATGTACTACTCCCAAGGGTTCTGCAGATGGAAAACATCTCTTACTGTTTGACGTATATCTTCCTCTGCTTCAATGCCTCAGAAACTTCCAAAATCCTCCTTCTCCTCTTGTGTGTTCTGTGGCATAGGAACAATGGTGTCTGCATAATGTGGGCCTTCAGAGGAAAGGAAGTCCTCCTCTTCGTCCTGCTGCTCTGCCTCGAGTGCCCTGTCCATAATGCCATGCAGAGTCTGCTCCAGCAGGAACACAACAGGGATTGTGTCACTAATGCATGCATTGTCATGGTTCACCATCCTTGTGGCCTCCTCAAATGGTGACAGTGCCTGCATGTTTTATGAGCAGCCATTGGTGTGGGGAAAAAAGCCGTCCTGAGCCTGTCGTTGTGCCATACTCGCACAAGTACTCGTTGATGGCCCTCTGCTGCATGTGCAGCCGCTGCAGCATTGCCAAAGTCGAGTACACCTGGTGGGCATGTCACAAATCAGGTGGTTTATGGGCTGGTGGAATTTCCGCTGAATTTCAGCCAACCGAGCACTGGCTATGTATGACTGCCTAAAATGGCTACACACTCTTCTGGCCTGCTTTAGTAGATCTTCCAACCCTGGGTACCTATTTAGGAAATGCTGCACCACCAAATTGAGGACATGTGCCAGGCATGGCACATGTGTCAGCTTTCTCTGTCTAAGGGCAGACCGGAGGTTGGTGCCATTATCACACACCACCATTCCTGGCTCCAGCTGGCTTGGCGAGAACCACCTCTGGGCCGGTCCCTGTAGAGCTGCAAGAATCTCTGCTCCGGTGTGGTTCCTTTACCCTAAACACACCAGCTTAAGCACTGCATGGCACCTTTTTCAGTACCCACAGGAATTTGAAGTATTTTCGGATTTAGGCAGACAAACAAAAGAAAGAAGGAGATTATTGAAACCCCTGCTGGAACACTTAAAGAGCAAGGGGTTAACATATAGGTGGGGTTATCCAATTTCTCTGATAATTAGAAAGGACAGCATCTATTCAAGCTAAGTGATCCTCAACAGCTGCCAGAACTATTTGTATTCCTGGAATCAGAACCATTTGCAATACCCAATTGGATAGATTGGATGAGAATAATATAAAGGGATCAGGAGTGTGCAAGATAAATAGAAGACAGCGGATATAGTTTTGGAGTGTCTCGTCCAGGGGTAGAAGGTGAGGTTGTGAGGTGAGAGGATTTGTTCTAGCTGTACCCAGTCCTTGTTTGTCGAGTGGCAGTGCCAGTCTATTATCCGTGTGATATGAGATGCCTGATGGTATTTCCTGAAATTCGGGAGGCCTATGCCACCTCTGTTTTTGGGGAGCGTCAGGAGGTTAAACTGTGTCCTTGGTTTTTTGCCTGCCCATACGAAGCGTCTCTGTGCTCTAATCAGTCTGGTGAAGAAGGACTCTGGGATTTTGATGGGGAGGGCATTAAAGAAATATAGAAGCCTGGGTAATATCGTCATTTTGAGTATCGAGGCCCTGCCAAACCAGGAGAAAGTTTTTGATTGCCACTTTTGGAGGTCTCCAATCAATGTTTTTAACAGTGGTTCATAGTTGTGGCGATACAAGGAATCTATGTTACTGGTCAAGTTAATCCCTAGGTATTTTAGTGTATTACTG
Organism: Lithobates sylvaticus; assembly: GCA_028564925.1. Taxonomy (NCBI): domain Eukaryota; kingdom Metazoa; phylum Chordata; class Amphibia; order Anura; family Ranidae; genus Lithobates; species Lithobates sylvaticus. Next base: position 526,583,931 of record CM053028.1, read on the forward strand.
ACCCATGTGTAATTATGATTGTCTTTCAGCATTTTCAGTTGGTTTGGTGGGAGGTTTATGTTCATGGCTTCAGATTTAGTGTTATTAATTTTGAAATTAGAGATGTAGCCAAAGGTTTCAAATGTTTTTTCGAGGTTGGGGATAGAGATGTGTGGTTCTGTGAGAAAAAATAGGAGGTCATCCGCATAAGCAGCGGTTTTGTATTCTCTATCTCCAATCTTGAAGCCCCTTATGTCCTTGTTAGCGTTGATGGTTCTAATTAGGGGTTCTAGGGAGATGATAAAGAGGAGGGGGGATAGGGGACATCCCTGTCTCGTGCCATTGCGTATCTTTATTGGGTCTGAAAGCGTGTTGTTTACTTTAATTCTGGCTTGAGGGTTCTGATAGAGTGCCGTAATCCAGGACATCATGTTTTTATCTAGCCCAATGTGGGAGCAGGTGCGCATCATGTAGTCCCACGAGACTCTATCAAAAGCCTTCTCGGCATCAGTGGAAAGTACTAGTTTTCCAGCTTTGGATAGTTTGGAAAGGTGTATTAGATTAAGAGCTTTGGTGATGTTGTCCCTTGCCTCTCTTCCAGGCATGAATCCTACTTGTTCGGGACCAATGACTTTTCCTAAAAGGGGTTTCAATCTATTCGCTAATATTTTGGCCAGGAGTTTCAGGTCGGTGTTTAAGAGGGAAATGGGTCTGTAGTTTGCACAGTCTGAATGGTCTTTGTCTGGTTTGGGGATCACTGCTATATGTGCCATAAGAAAGGGGTCTTGGTGGTGTTTATTTTTGGCTAGGTAATTAAATGTGTTCAGTAGGGGCTTGGTCAACTGGTGCATGTAAGTCTTGTAGTATTGTGAGGTAAAGCCGTCGGGGCCTGGGCTCTTACCTGGTTTTAGTTCTTTGATTGCTCCTAATAGTTCTGTAGTGGATATGGGTTCTTCTAGTTGTTGTATGTCCTCTTGGGGTAAATGGGGTAGGTCACTGTCTGTCAAGAATTGATCTATTGTTTCTTGTTTTGTGGATGTGATGTGAGGGGGTTTATGTTGGTTTGGTAGATTGTAGAGTTTTGTGTAAAATTTGTGAAAGAGGTCTGCAATGTCGGTGGGGTCGTGTCTGGGTTTGCCACTTGCGTCTTTGATAGCGTGTACGGTGTTCGTCATTTGTGAATCTTTGAGGGCTTTGGCCAGTAATTTTCCGCTTTTATCACCCTGCTCGTAGTAGATGCCTTTCTTGAAGAAGAGTGCTTTTCTAATCTTAAGGTCCAGTATGTGTTTCAGGTCATTCCTGCATTTCGTGAGCTCTTTTTCTACTAGTATGGAGAGTGATTGTTTGTGTTGTGTTTCTAGGCTAATGATTCTTGTGGTCAGATTAGTTATTTCTTTTTCCTTTTCTTTTTTCTTCCGTGCGCCCCACTTCATCAGGTTACCTCGTATTACGCATTTGTGTGCTTCCCAGTTAGTCAGGGGGTCAGTGTCTGAGTCGTTGTTGTTCATAAAATAATCGTTAATTGCGGTATGTATTTCGTCTTTAATTGTCTGGTCTGTTAGAAGGGAGGCGTTCAGTCTCCAGTTATAGAACGATCGTTTAGGAGGGACTAGCTGCATAGAGATTGCCGTGGGCGCGTGGTCAGAGATCGATATGATGCCTATATCAGCTGATTTCACGTGTCTAAGGTCTCGTTGTGAAACAAAAATAAGGTCTATTCGCGAATACCGTTTGTGGGGGTGGGAGAAGAAGGTGAAATCTTTCCCTGTGGTGTGGATAGCTCTCCAAGTATCCACTAGAGAGAGGGAGCTTATTAGTAGTTTGATTCGTCTAAGTATCTTGTATGTCACTGTCGTGTGGCCTGTGGACGTATCAGTGAGGGGTGAGAGGGGGATATTGAAGTCTCCACCTAAAATGATGCAGCCTTCTGCGAACCATTTCAGTTCCTCTACAATCTTCCTACAGAATGGGACGTGTGTCCTGTTAGGAAAGTAAACGTTGGCGAGTGTGAGGGGTGTGCCTGCCCAGTCTCCTTTTAGGAATATATAGCGGCCTTCGGGGTCGACTAGCTTGTGTTGTAGTTTGAAAGGTGCTTCCTTGCTAATGAGGATAGAGACGCCTTTTGTCTTAGCCAGAGGGTTGGTAGCGTGGTGCATTTCCTTGTATATGTTGTCTGTAAACTTAGGTATGTGCTCGTGTTTGAAGTGGGTCTCCTGTAGGAACACTACCATCGGGCGGGTTTTTTTAAGTTCTTTCAATAGTTTGGCTCTTTTTTCAGGTGAGTTTAGGCCATTGATGTTGTGTGATATAAGGGTTGGTGTCTTTCCTAGTTGGGAGTATGCCATTTCGTGTCAAATTAAGGTACCCGGGGAATCGGGACAGGTTGTGTACAAGAGCTATTAGGGTGGTGGTTAAGCTAAGTAATACACCAGTCAATCTCTTATTCCAGTGATCGGTCGTGTGGTGTGTAGGTAGGTTAGATGCACTTGAGCAATGTGCTGGTCGGGAGGGGGAAGGGGGGAAGGAGAGGAGTGGGGGGGAGAGGGGGGGAGTTCACAGGGGGATCGGGCGTAATGGGGAGGGATACTGTTGAGTGGATGCTCAAATCTCGCCTGTAAGGCGAGGAGACTAGTGGTACCTGTAAAATCAGGTACTAAGTTGTACTCTTTAGGGGGTAGTGGGAGGAGCGGTAGTGGGTGGCTGACACTAGTAAAGGGTGTATTACTAGTGAGAAGTTTGTGAGGGATGGTCTGTCTCAAGTAATGCCGAGAGGCCCGGGGTGTGTGTGAGATTGGACTTTATGTATTGTTTTAAACCGTCTACGGTATGTGGATGTGGCATGGGGGAGATCCGTAATATGGGTTATCGCGGGTATGAAATGACAGTCAGATGAGGGTCAATAACTGTGAATGGTATGGGAACCGCTGAATCCTAACATATAGAGAAAACATTATTAATAACATGGCTGTCATGGATCAAATGTCACCTAGAATGGTAAGAAGGGGTGGAAGGGGGGGTGGATTGTTCATAGCGTGTCACCATGTGTCACCAGAGGGCCTAATATAGTTCTATCAGTGCCCATGGATGTGGAGGTGTATATAGTTTATGAGTCTTCTTGGAATGTCAGAAAAGCCGGTGGACTAGTAATAATAGTAAGGGGAGCAAAGTATGTTGGGTGTGTGTACAAGGGAGGGGGGGTGGGACAGGGGCCCCAAAGGTGATTTAAACGGTCAGGGTGCATTGGTGATGATGTCATTTGTTAAGCCTTATTTAAGGTAGTCAACAAAGCGTGTAACATGTTTACCTTCGTGAGGTTGCATCGTGGAGAGTGGGGGGTTCCACAGCCATGGGGTCAAGTTAATTGCTACGAAGTCCAGGTAGCCCATAGCTGAATATAATTCGCAATGGGTTAAGCCATTAGCTTTTAGTGTGGGCCTAGTATTTTAGGAAGCCCCCTCTCTCCACCTATGCCCATCCTGTTAGTTTCGATTCAGGCGAACAATATTAGCGTGGTGTGTGTCACAACAGTAGAAGAATGTGGGTTAAGTTAAGTACAATATGGTAAACATGCAGTACAGTTCTCAAAGTTAAGGTTAAGCTCAAAAACCATTTCCTGTGGACAAAAGATAACTCCTTACGTTAACCTTGTTGTTGCCAGAGTCGCTGCTGACGGGCGTTATGCGTGTCAGAGTTCACGTGGTGCGGGTGCAGGACAGTTGCAGCGATCATTCTCCGGTGGTGGGTTGGGGTGGTAAGTTCATGGTACATGTCTCACCTTCTGTGATAACGCTGGGTTTCCGTGCATTATTGAGCTGTGCCTGTGAGGGATAGGGGGAAGAGAAAGAAAAACAAGAAACCACAAGAGGGAGGAAAGGGGAAAAAATAAAGTGAGCCACAGTCTTTCTCTTCTTCGGATGGTGTGGTGTTTGATGTTAAGAGGTGGTCATCGTGTATCCCTCTGTGTCGGGTTACTGTTGGGGTCGTCAGCATGATGCATTCCTGTTAGAAGTGGTTGTTATTGTCCAGGAGTTAGCCGGAACAGACGGTGGTGGTGATGATGATCCTTGCGCTATGAGAGTTGTCCCGTAACATATGGAAGTAGAGTTGGTGAGTAAGAGCAAGGGGTGTTGAGAAAGGAAATGTGGGTACTGTGTTATGATCCAACTCTTTTTCTCTGGATGTTTGGTGTGGAGTTGTGGTCATCTAGTGCCCTCTGGTGGTGGTTCAGGGTGAGTGTTGCTCTTCCTTAATGTCACTGCAGCCATTTCAAGTTACTAGCCTGTTGTGCTCATGTTGGGAGATGCAGTGAGGAACTTGGGAACAAACCATGGGAGAAGTCAAAAAGGTGAGAACACAACTGGATCAAAGGTTCAGCCATTAAGAGAGGTGTTGTAACTTTTTAAACAAGTGAATTTTTGGATTCAGGGGATACCCACAAAGCTGTGACGTGCAGGTCCACTATTTGATTCTCTGGCTTTTTGCACTTTTGGAGGAAGAAGGGGAATCATAGGTGTGCCTGCCGTTGTTTCTTCTTTGTTTCCCTTGCTGGGAGGGTGTTTGCGTGGGAGAGAACCCTGGGTTGAACTGCGGGTTGTTAATTTCAGGTGGCAGCATGAAGTCTGCATACCAGTCTGGTAGGTCGACTAATGCGATTTGGAGGTTGTCGCAGAACCTGGGAAGTTCTTCAGGGATTTTAAGCATGTGTTGTTTTCCCATGAAAGAGGCCTGCAAGGCAAAGGGGAATTTCCATCTGTAGTTGATGTTTCTCTCTTTTAGTACTGTCAGCAGAGGTTTTAAAGCTCTCCTGTTCTTCAGGGTGATAGGGGAGAGATCCTGGAATAGTTGTATTGTGGCTTCTTGGAAAAGGATTTGATCGGTCGCCCTCGCCTTTTGTAGTACTTCTTCTTTTAGGCAGAAGTTGGGAAGGCAGCAGATGATGTCCCTGGGAGGATTATCATCAGGTGCTCTAGGCCGCAGCGCCCTGTGGGCTCTATCAAAATCAATGGGGGAATGCTCAGGCCTGTTTAACAGCTCATTAAAGATGGTGGTCAGGGCTGGTTTAATTTGGTCGGTTGGAACAGATTCAGGAATACCTCTGACTCTTACATTGTGGCGTCTTCCCCTATTATCCAAATCTTCTAAATGCCTGTTCATCTCGATTAGGTGGTGTGTGTGGGAGATAGCAACATCATCCAGTCGCAACAGGGCCCTGTCTCTCCTCTTTCCTGCTCTCTCAGTAACCGCCATTTGCTCTGAGAGCTTGAGCAGTTCCGTTTTAATGTCAGTGATTGCTGAGGCAAATGACCTCTTGATGTCTGTGGCAATGTCAGTCATACTGGCATATGTGAGGGGCCTGTCCTTGTCATTGGTATTACCTGCCACTGAGTCCTCAGAAGCCGGCAGGGACACCTCATCGTCCTCTCTGTCCTCCTCCACGTTCTGCCTGCGGGTCGGCGCCATCTTGGAAGATCTCCCACCGCTGCTGAATCGAAATTTACTCAGGTTAGTCACTGAGTTTCTCCTCTTTGGGGTCACAAACGAGCGGAGGGTGTGCCCGTGAGTCCCCCTCTTAAGCTGTGTGGACATTATTTAGCGATCGGCGGTGTCGGCGGGTCCCGGGCCTCACAGCTTCCCGGAGCTCAGCTACAGTGCGGCCGTCCACATTGCGCTCCAAGCCACGCCCCCCATGTAATATTCTTGCAGGAAACACATTTTAAAAGTGATGGGATTCCATGGCACAGAAATTTTGATTTCCCAAATATATATCATAGTACTTTAGAAAATTCAAAATCAAGGGGAGTAGCAATCTTAATATCACGATTGATTCCTTGGAATCAAACAGTATTGATTACAGATAATGAAGGACGTCTTATCATAGTTAAAGGGACAATCGGACAACAAAAGATCATGCTGGCAAATATATATTTGCCGAATGAAAACCAGGTTAAAATTAGACATGGGAACTGTCAAAAAATGTGTTTTGTTTCGTTTCGTTCCGTATATAAAAAATTTCGTAATTCATAATTCGTGTCCGAAATTCCGTTCGAATTCGTACGAAATACGAATTTCGTACGAATCGTAAATTTTTTTTTTTGAATCGTTACGAATCGTTAGTAAAGTTACGAATCTTTACGAATCTTTAACGCGGCTAATGAATTGTTGGTTCCCGTAACACAGAGAACAATTTGAATCCAACGACAAATATCGAATTTCAATTTCAAGTTACGAATCGTTACGAATCTTTAACGCGGCTAATGAATTTTCGGTTCCCGTAACACAGAGAACAATTCGAATCCAACTACAAATATCGAATTTCAACTAATACGAAAGAAGTTATTATAGCGGATATAACGAATGCTTCGAATGATTCGAATGAATTTGAGATTCAGTATATGTAATATTGAGAACTGTTCCTGCACAAAGTGTCATTTTTGCAGGAAAAAAGCTATTTAAAATCACTCACGGCTAATGAATTGTCGGCTCTGTAACACAGAGAACAGTCATTCATTGATAAAAAATAAAAAAAAAAAAAGCGTGGGGGTCCCCCCAAATTCAACAACCATGCCCTTCAGTTCTGGTATAGATATTAAGGGGAACCCCAGCCCCAAATAAAGTGGCGTGGGGTCCCCCCTAAATATCCATACCAGACCCTTCAGGTCTGGGATGGATTTTAAGGGGAACCCCGCCCCCCCCCAAAAAAATGGCGTGGGGTCCCCCTCCAAATCCATACCAGACCCTTTATCTGAGCACGCCACCTGGCAGGCCGCAGGAAAAGAGGGGGGGACGAGAGCGCCCCCCTCCTGAACCGTACCAGGCCACATGCCCTCAACATTGGGAGGGTGCTTTGGGGTCCCCCCCAAAGCACCTTGTCCCCATGTTGATGGAGACAAGGGCCTCATCCCCACAACCCTGGCCGGTGGTTGTGGGGGTCTGCGGGCAGGGGGCTTATCGGAATCTGGAAGCCCCCTTTAACAAGGGGACCCCCAGATCCCGCCCCCCCCACTGTGTGAAATGGTAAGGGGGTACAAATGTACCCCAACCATTTCACCAATAAAGTGTCAAAAATTGTAAAAATGACAGGAGACGGTCTTTGACAATTCCTTTATTAAAATCTTCTTTCTTCTTTCTTCTGGTCTTCCTTTCTTCATCCTTCGGTTTCTTCATCTTCTCCTTCCGGCATCTTCTTCCATCTTCTTCCATCTTCTTCTTCCTCCGATCCGCTTCTTCTTCCTCCGGTCTTCTCGTTCTTCTCGTCCGGCAACTTCTTCCATGGCGTCGGCATCTCTTCTTGGGCCGCTAGTAGATGGAAGAAGATGCCGGAAGGAGAAGATGAAGAAACCGAAGGATGAAGAAAGGAAGACCAGAAGAAAGAAGAAAGAAGATTTTAATAAAGGAATTGTCAAAGACCGTCTCCTGTCATTTTTTACCATTTTTGTCACTTTTTTGGTAAAATGGTAGGGGTACTTTTGTACCCACTTACCATTTCACACAGGGGGGGGGGCAGGATCTGGGGGTCCCCTTTGTTAAAGGGGGCTTCCAGATTCCGATAAGCCCCCACCTGCAGACCCCCACAACCACCGGCCAGGGTTGTGGGGATGAGGCCCTTGTCCTCATCAATATGGGGACAAGGTGCTTTGGGGGGGACAAGGTGCTTTGGGGGGGGGGGGCCAAAAGCACCCTCCCAATGTTGAGGGCATGTTGCCTGGTACGGTTCAGGAGGGAGGGGGGCCGCTCTCGTCCCCCCCTCTTTTCCTGAGGCCTGCCAGGTTGCGTGCTCGGATAAAGGGTCTGGTATGGATTTTGAGGGGGACCCCCCACGCCATTTTTTTTGTTTTCCGGGGTTCCCCTTAAAATCCATCCCAGACCTGAAGGGTCTGGTATGAATATTTAGGGGGGACCCCACGCCATTTTTTTTTTTTTGGCTGGGGTTCCCCTTAATATCCATAGCAGACCTAAAGGGCCTGGTTATTGAATTTGGGGGGACCCCCACGCTTTTTTTTTTATATCAATGAATGACTGTTCTCTGTGTTACGGAGCCAACAATTCATTTGCCGGCAATAGCCGCAAGTGATTTTAAATAGCTTTTCTTTCTGCAAAAATTACACTTTGTCATTCGAATCATTCAAATTCATTAGAATCATTCAAATTCATTCGAATCATTCGTTATATCCGCTATAATAATTTCTTTCGAATTAGTTGAAATTCGATATTGGTAGTTGGATTCGAATAATTTGGAGCTGAAATTCGTAAACTGAATTTTTCCTGCAAAAATTACACTTTGTCATTCGAATCATTCGAATTCATTTGAATTCATTCGAATCATTCGTTATATTCGCTATAATAATTTCTTTCATATTAGTTGAAATTCGATATTTGGTAGTCGGATTTGAATAATTTGGCGACGAAATTCGTAAACGGAATTTCGTATTCCGTACGGAATTCGTATTCGAAAAAATTCGTACTACGGATTCGTAAATTCGTACTAATTTCGAAAAATTCGTACGAATTACGCATTCGTACGAAACTAATCGCACATGTCTAGTTAAAATACTAGAGGAATATCTGTATAAAATACAACAACATAAAGAGGGAATTTTAGTAATGGGAGGAGACCTGAACATGGTATTCGACCCAATAAAAGATACGTCTAAAGGCTCATCTCATCTGTCATATGCGAAAATAAGCAAGGCAAAAAAAAACCTTTTAGAATTACAATTAATAGATAGCTGGAGAGCTATTCATCCACAAGATAGAGATTATACTTATTTCTCAACCCAATATAAATCTTATTCAAGAATTGACTATATTTTTATCTCCCAAAATCTAATCTCATCAGTAAAAGAGGCAGTAATAGGTCCATTTACGTTGTCAGATCATGCACCAATAATATGTACTATAGAGTTGGGGGAGGAGGAGAAAAGGGAATGGCATTGGAGACTGAATGAATCCTTATTAAAAGATAACGAATATGAAGACAGGCTAAAATTGGAATTGGAATCATTTTTTGCTAATAATGAGACAGATGAAATAACACCATTTTGTTTATGGGAGACACATAAATGTGTAATGGGGGGCGTATTTATTTCAATAGGAACACAGCGGAAACGCAAAATGAATGCGCAAATGGACCTATTACTGAAACAAATAGGAGAATTAGAAATTCCAGGCACAAGAGGTAGAAGAAAATGTAACAATATTAAGAGAAAATTTAATCTCCTATTAACAGAAAAAGCGAAAGCTAAATTAACTAGGGGAAGACGAACTCTGTATGAGTTTGGGAATAAACCAGGGAAAATGTTAGCGAATGCATTAAAAGAAACTAAGACACGAAAACACATAGAAAAAATTCAAACAAGAGAAGGCGAAATGGTAAATACATCTCAAAAAATAGCACAAGCATTTAAAGAATACTATGAAAATTTGCATCAAATAGAGAATAAAGAAACCAGAAAAATAAATACACAGGAGAAAGAAGAAATTGCCAAGGAATATGTGAAAAGTTCAGATATGCCAAAACTCCCAATTGAAATAGCGACTGCTCTCGATGTCCCAATAACAAGAGAAGAATTCATTAATGCGGTAAAACAGCTGAAGCTGGGTTAGGCTCTGGGGCCAGACGGGTACACCCTTTCGTATTATAGGAAGTTTGCGGAGGAATTGGCTCCGAGGTTTGTGGCAGCATACAATTCTATACGAGATGATAAGAGAATACCAAAAGAAACTCTACTAGCGCACATAACAGTAATTGAAAAACAAGGTAAGGACCCTTCAATATGTTCTAGTTACCGTCCTATATCGTTATTAAACGTAGTTTTGAAAATATTTACAAGAATACTAGCAACAAGAATAATAGAATATATCCCAGACCTGATACACCCTGACCAGGTTGGATTTACACCAGGGAGGGAAGGAAGAGAGAATACACAACGGGTTATAGGTACAATCCACCTGGCACAAAGACGAAAGATTCCATTAGTCTTGGTATCGGCGGATGCAGAAAAAGCCTTTGACCGGGTGGATTGGACATATCTGAAAGCAGTACTAGAACATATAGGATTGGGGGGAGGAATGATGAAATGGATATCAAGCATTTACTCAGAACCAAGTGCAAGGGTTAAAATTGCTCACAGAATCTCTAAGCCGTACCTCATACTGTCAGGAGAGCAGCACCGGACGGGCGGCCCGCTCTCCAGTGCGCATGCCCCGGGGTCCGGGGCTCCGGCGCATGCGCACTCGCGGCTCTGCAGTCCGGCGCTCGCGCATGCGCATTAGTGCACGCCTGTGCTCGATGGCGTATAATTAGCGTCCCCTGGGCGCCTTTAAAAGCTGCCTGATGCACAGGCACTTTGCTGGTCTGTCTTTCCAGCTTAGTGCCTGTGTGTTCCTGTATTCCCCAAAGTTTACCTGATCTGCCTCCCTGTGTTCTGACCCAGATTGCCTGACTTCGCTACCTTCTCCTGTGTTTGGCCCCCTGGCCTGTTCAACGGACTTTCTACCTTCTCCTGTGCTTGACCCTCTGCCTGTGCCCTGGACCTGCCTCTTGTCTCCCTGCCTGACCTCCCGCCTGTGACCTGGACTTTGCTTAGTGTCCTTTTACACCCGGCTCCCCAGCCAGTGTTTGCTGCTCAGTGACTTGTACTAGACCCTTGGCCGGATCTGTATACCTGCCTGCTGCTCCAGTTCCCCTCACCCTGGGAAGCCAAGTCCCAAGTTTGTGGTTACCTCATTCCGCATCCCGGCCCGCACGGACTTCCGAATTACCCCCTGTGTTTGATCCCCAGCCGGGTGTTTGGGCTCCTGCCTCCTCTTCCTGCCATCTGCCGGCCTGCCCGGGCCAGGTCATCACCTCCTCCGACCTCTGCACCAGTTCCGCCTACCTGACGGAGGTGACCTGTGCCTCCTGGTGCCATTTGCTCCCTGTCCCATCTCCAGGGGGCAGACTGCGCTGGGTCGCAAGGGTGAACCGCTCTCAGCTTCTCGGCTTCGGTAAGTACGTCTCTGATACATACAGAATGGGACACGACAGGGGTGGGTCTCGCCCCTGATCTTTATTCTGCTGGTAGAACCATTCCTAAGGAAAATACGTGCTAATGTCAACATAAGAGGAATTAAAACTGGAATAACAGAACAAAAACTTGCAGCGTATGCAGACAATTTAATCTTTTTTGTTACTTCCCCGATAATATCACTACCCTCATTGCTAAAAGAATTAGAGGAATACGGTAGAATATCGAATTTTAGGATCAATAAAGGGAAATCGGAAGCAATGGGGATAGAGATAAATTGGAAGGCCGGGTACCGGCCTGAAGTTATGGGAGGAGCCCGGAGGGTATTTAAGCAGCCCAAAGGCCGCCGGTCTTTGTCGGTTTCCTGTGCGTGATACGTCAGTCATCTAGGACCGACTCGTTCGAGACAAGCGCTGTTGGTGCCGGTTCGTGAGCTCCGTTTTCGTCTGTCCGTCTCCTCTTGTTGCAGTCCCGCGTTCCGTGTTCGTAAGTCGCATTATCCCTTCGTGTCGCACTCGTGTCGCCGAGTCGCAGTTCGTTCAAAGAGTCTGGTTCGGCTGTCGCAGGTAGGGCTTCGGCTCCCATGTTTTACGTTCTCATGCACTGCTTATTATGTCACTAAACTGTGGTCTGCGTAGCTCACGAACCACGCGCTGCTTGTCTCGAAAACTAAACACTTACTCGCACGTTTTTGGTTATACACGATCGGGAGCCATCTAGCGGCACGCACATTCAGGGCCGCCCGCCACGAAACACTCCGACCGATGCCGCATCCGGCACTCAAGGGTTCCCTTACGCGGTCGTGCTACGCAGTCTTCGAATCGTTCAAACACGACTCACGCACGGGTGCCGTTTGCACTCACACGTATCGTTCATGTCCTGCCATTATTCGAATCAGTGGCGCCAGCGAGCGTACCAAATCGCTATTCACATTCCGAAGCACTGTTGGCATACTAATGGTACGAATCACTTCGACCGTGTCAAAACATTTCACGTGTTAGCATGACAATCATTTCATCATTTCAAACATGGCTAACGTATCGGGCCATTCGGTCATGCTAAATCATTTCGCATCAGTTAAACAGGGCGTTCATGCCATCGCTTCGATCCCGGTCCGGTCGCATCCATGCATGCTCCGATCGGGGCGATCCAGATGCACGACTACCCGGCCTCATTTCGATACATGCGCCAAGGGCGGAATCACATCACTGGTTGCGTACATTCCTGATTCTTGCCCCTGTCATGGTATATCATTTCTGTCACCTTACCACGCCCGGCATGAATGCAGTCACTTCCCCGCACTAATTCGTGTCGGCGTGCCCCAGGCCGGCCTCATTTCAATACATGCGCCAAGGGCGGAATCGCATCACTGGTTGCGTACATTCCTGATTCTTGCCCCTGTCATGGTATATCATTTCTGTCACCTTACCACGCCCGGCATGAATGCAGTCACTTCTCCGCACTAATTCGTGTCGGCGTGCCCCAGGCCGGCCTCATTTCAATACATGCGCCAAGGGCGGAATCGCATCACTGGTTGCGTACATTCCTGATTCTTGCCCCTGTCATGGTATCTCATTTCTGTCACCTTACCACGCCCGGCATGAATGCAGTCACTACCTCGCACTAATTCATGTCGGCGTGCCCTAGGCCCGGCCTCATTTCAATACATGCGCCAAGGGCGGAATCGCATCACTGGTTTGCGTACATTCCTGATTCTTGCCCCTGTCATGGTATCTCATTTCTGTCACCTTACCACGCCCGGCATGAATGCAGTCACTACCTCGCACTAATTCGTGTCGGCGTGCCCTAGGCCCGGCCTCATTTCAATACATGCGCCAGGGGCGGAGTCGCAAAAAAAAAAAAAAGACGTTGATTCTTGTCCTTGTCATGTTATATCATTCCTGTGTCACCTTACCACGCCCCGGCGTTAATTGGTCACCTGCCTGTACGAATTCGCGCCGGCGTGCCCTAGGCCGGCCGCATTTCTACGAAAAAAAAAAAAAAAAAAAAAGGGGAAACAAAAGAAGAAAGAAAAAAAAAAAGAAAGAAAAAAAAAGAAAAAAAAAAAAAAAAAAAAAAAGAGGGAGCTTGGAGTCGGACCCGGTGGCAGCCGGATGTCACAGTTCGGCCTCAGCAATACCCAGGCAGTTAGCCTCGTTTCACGGTTGCCTCATTTCTGTACGTGCTCCAGAGTCCGGCCCACAGGCACCCCCATACGGTACGAACGGGCCGGGCCCTGTCACGGGAAGTTCGTTCAGTTAAGGCAACATGTCAAGTCAGTCATTTGTGTTGTCATCTGTCATTTGATCCCACAGCGGTCTCGGCAGTCGACTTAAGTCACTATCGCCTGTTGTTATCATCTACGTGGGGTTCCGTCGCTCTGGACGGCAGCAGTTTAGGCTCTTAAATGGGTACTTTCTCTCACACTCTCTCAGGTCAGTCGGATTCTGTAGGTCCACCTGCACCAGCTTGATCAGGGTTCCAGCAGGCCCAGCTTGCAGACACGTGACCAGTCTACTAAGTAACGGGTCTTGGCAGCCGCCATGTCATCAGTCGGCAGCGATGACCTTACCACCCCGCTATCTCCGGCATCAGCCTCCGAGGCTGGCAGTGTCCAGTCCCTTAGGGCATGGACAATTCCCAGGCTGTCCGCCGAGCTGGGACGCAGAGGGATACCCTTCTCGTCCGCGGCCAGGAAGGTGGAGCTAGTCAGGCTCCTCTTCCCACCACCGGCCGCAGCAAGCCCCAGCAGCCAGCAGGCGTCTCTGGAATCGATTTCAGCCGCCGTCGCTCAGCTACACACCCTCGTGTCTTCCCTGTCTTCCTCAATCGTTGAGGTCCAGGACAGGGTGTCTCGTCTAGAGACCAGCCCGGCTGCCACGGTTCCGGACCCTGCGGTGGTCCCAGCCATCAGTGCACCGGCCGCAGGTAGTGAGCTTGCCACGACTACCGTTCACCCTTCCCACCTGGTGCCACCCAGCGTAAGGAAGGACATTCTAGAGGGCAGAGACGTTAACCTGGCCTCACTCTTGATCTCGGTCCATGACTTGGCCGAGAACAAGGCCTACACCTGGGGGGACATCTCGGTGGTTTTGAAAGCAAAGGATCCGAGGCTCAACAGAAAGCTCACGGTGCCCGAGTTCACACTCGCTTTCGGCATGTTTAGGGACGTGCGATGCTCAGCCTCCCCCGGCAGACGGGAGGAACTGGACCTCTACCTCCATTTGATCGTAGACCTGGGCCACAAATACGGTGGCTCAGCGTTCTACGACTATCATCGGTCCTTTTCGGCCAAAGCCGCAGCCAGATTCTCACAGTTTCATTTGACAACGGACTGGAGCGTAGTGGACACGGAGTTGTTCTGCCGCCACTTCGCGGGTCTTCGCTCCCCGCTATGTACTGTCTGTCAGTCAGCGTCCCACACCACGGTCTGGTGTGCCAGCATAGCCTCTGTCCATCCGATAGCTAGCACGGCCTCTACCAGCACGAGCCTGGCTCAGCAGGCCCCGGCGCAAGCGCAATAGGTGGACAAATTGGGACGTCCGGTGCGGATGGTTGTGGGAGCCGCCATTTGCAACAATTTCAATTACGGCTCCTGCAATTTCAGCCAGTGCCGGCTCTTGCACGTTTGCACCCTATGCCAGAGGGCGCACCCCAGGATCCTATGTGAGGTCAAACAGAAGAACCATGACTAAGCCGGGTCGACGTCCTTTGGCTTGGTGTTTACTTGACCTCACACCCCACTCCGTCACTCGCCAGCTACCTCATCCGGGGTCTCACCGATGGGTTTCACATCGGGCTCATCACCCTGCCCCACTCCACCCACGTATGTCCGAACCTACGCTCAGCAGCAACAGATGAGCCAGCGGTTGACGTCCTTCTGCAGACGGAGTTGGATCGGGACTTCATGATAGGCCCGTTCAGTCAGTCTCCCTTTAACATCTGGAGGGTTAGCCCTATCGGGCTTGTACAGGGAATATTTTCAAATTAAAACGTCCGGTGTATGATCTGTCAGCGCCTCATTCTTCCGTCGCTCCCAGTCTCAACTCGCTCCTTCCCTCATCAAGTGGAGGGAGCGATACTATTTCGCGACCAAATTGACCTTCGGGTCTGAGAGTAGTCCTTGGGCAGCCAGGGCAGATCTGGCCATGTGGGAACACGTTCTTAGTAAATTGAACGGTGTGTCCCTGTTCATCCCAGTCGTGTCCACACAGTCACCTCAGGTGGTGACCGATGCGGCGGCATCCACAGGATGCGCCGCCATTTTTGGCCATTTGTGGTTCGTCGCCCCTTGGCCTCCTCAAGCACTAGCCACACCAGGCTTCACTACCACGTCAGCCCTATTTGAGCTCTTCCCCATCGTAGCAGCCGCTCACCTATGGGGTCACCATTGGTCTGGACAGACTGTGGCTTGCACGACAGACAATCAAGCCACAGCCAAGATCATCAGCAAGGGCAGGCCTAAATCCAGGCCCGTCATGCCCTTCCTCCGCAGACTGGTCCAGCTATCCCTACAGCGTCAGTTCAATGTTTACTGCTCATTCATTCCAGGGAAGTTTAACTCAGCGCTTATTGTCATTCCCTCCTAGCACTGTCACACAGCACGATACGCCAGTACGTGGCCGGGGTGCCGCACTACTTGTCACTTCAAGACCCCGCGAGGCCTTCGGCGTTCTCCTGCCACGCAGTGAGGGCTCTACTACGTGGAGTGCAGAAACACCAGCCGCCAGTCAGCCCTAAGCGGCTGCCTATCACGGGGGAGATCTTCGAGGGATGTCTGACATCCTGGATAGGCCCCTTTCGGTCTCCTCCTCAGCACCGCCCTGCAGGCTGCGATACATATGGCGTTTTGTGGGTTTCTACGGCCCAGCGAGTTCACTCGCAGCCACCCAGCCGGTCCAGTCTTGCATAGAAGTAGTCTGCCGCCACCAGGATCACTACGTCCTTCACTTGGCGACATCCAAAACTCAGCAGCGAGGTTCCGGAGTAGATGTTCACCTGTACAGGACTCACAACAACTGGGGCCCAGTTGCCGTGTTAAACCGCTTGACGGCACTGCTATCCGACCGCCCAGGGTCCAGTCCGCTTCTGCCCTTTACGGTGTAACCCCTCAACTCGTCACAGTTCGCGGAACATGTCCGGGTCCTCCTCGGCAATCTTCACTTGGACCCCAGCCAGTACTCCGGGCATTCATTCCGGATTGGGGCGGCCGCGGCGGTCTCAGGACAGGGGGTTCCGGACCACGGGATCGGGGAGCTGGCTCGGTGGAGATCGGCCTGCTTCTCTCGCTACGTTCCTATCCCACAGTTGGAGATGGCTCAGGCCTTTGCTCGTCTTACTCAGTGACATTACCTTTAATAAATAATTATCCCCTACCTGAAGGTTTTTGCCCCCTTATTTTGGTGTACCATACGGTAGACCAAGGCACACTTTCAGGTCTATTTCATGTTGGTGAGTTTTGTGTTGTTCCTATATGTCATCTTTACTCATGTCGTCCGTAGGGCTCTAGACCATAAATTGGAAGGCCGGGTACCGGCCTGAAGTTATGGGAGGAGCCCGGAGGGTATTTAAGCAGCCCAAAGGCCGCCGGTCTTTGTCGGTTTCCTGTGCGTGATACCCACCCACCCTCCCCTTTTAAAAGCCTCTTCCAAGTATTCTTATCCCAGACTGAATACTCATTCTACATTATTCCATAACTACTTCTTACCATTCTTTATCTAGGGTATGCCCCCTTATTTTGGTGTACCATACGGTAGACCAAGGCACACTTTCAGGTCTATTTCATGTTGGTGAGTTTTGTGTTGTTCCTATATGTCATCTTTACTCATGTCGTCCGTAGGGCTCTAGACCATAAATACGGACGTATTAAATTTGATTATGTCCCAGTTCAAGTTCAGATGGACGGAGAGATACATTAGCTATTTAGGTATAGAGATACCAAAAAATTTTAAAAAACTCTCAGAGCTTAATTTTCTCCCTATGGTAAAACAGATTAAAAATGATTTAACAAGGTGGGACAAGGAGATATTTACTTGGTTCTGACCTGGAAATTTATAGATAGGCAACTCCTATCCTCATATTGATTAGTGGTTCCAAATTAATAATAACTACTGCAGTAGGGAAGAGACACAAAAGATACGCTCAGCATCTTTCCAAATAACCGTTTTATTATGCTTTATTATGACGCAATTGAAGGTTTTTATACACATGATTACGTAGGTATCACATTAATATTACAGTGAGGGCCGTGTGCAATACATACAAAATAGAATACAATTATATACAGAACTTACACATTTCCATTACATCTCCTCTCTTTTTATCAATATTTTGATCACTAACCATACCTGCTATCACCTTTAACCACTTGCTTACTGGGCACTTAAACACCCTTTCCTGCCCAGACCAATTTTCAGCTTTCGGTGCTCTCACACTTTGAATGAGAATTACTCAGTCATGCAATACTGTACCCAAATGAATTTTTTGTCCTTTTTTTCCCACAAATAGAGCTTTCTTTTGGTGGTATTTGATCACCTCTGGGTTTTTTATTTTTTGCGCTATAAATGAAAAAAGACCGAAAGTTTTGAAAAAAAAAATGCATTTTTCTTTGTTTCTGTGATAAAATTTAGCAAATTATTAATTTTTCTTCATACATTTTGGCCACAATTTATACTGATACATATCTTTGGTAAAAATAACCCAAATTAGTGGAAATTATTTGGTCTTTGTGAAAGTTACAGACTCTACAAGCTGTGGTGCGAATTATACAAAATTGATCACATCTGATGCACTGGTGGCCTATCTCATTTCTTGTGACCTGAACAAGCCAGGAAAGTACAAATACCCCCCAAATGACCCCTTTTTTGAAAGTAGACATTCCAAGGTATTTAGTAAGAGGCATGGTGAGCTTTTTGATGTTGTAATTTTTTCCCACAATTCTTTGCAAAATGAATTATTTTTTTATTTTTTATTTTTTTCCACAAAATTGTCATTGTAATAGGTTATTTCTCTCACATTGCATGTGTATACCACAAATGACACCCCAAAATAAATTCTGCTACTCCTCCTATTACGTATATCACATATGTGGGACTTTTACACAGCCTGGCCACTTAGAGAGGCCCAACATGCAGGGAGCGCCATCACGTGTTCTAGGAGCATAAATTACACATCTAAATTGTTGACTACCTAGTACACTTTTATAGGCCCTGGAGCACCAGGACAATAACATGTGACGCTGACGTGGCACTGATGACACGTGACACTGATGTGGCACTGATGACAGATTGCACTAATACGGGGCACTGATGACACGTGACACTGATGACAGATGGCACTAATACGGGGGCACTGATGACACGTGACACTGACAGATGGCACTAATATGTGGCACTGCTGACAGATGGCACTTATACGTGGCACTGATATCATGTGGCCCTAATATGTGGCACTGATGAGAGATGGCACTAATACGTGGCACTGATGACAGATGGCACCGATATGTGGCACTGATGACACGTGACACTGATGACAGATGGCACTGATACGTGGCATTGATGACACGTGCCACTGATAACAGATGGCACGTGACACTGACAGGTGGCACTTTTGACAGATGGCACTAATACGTGGCACTGATGACAGATGGCACTGATACGTGGCACTGATGACAGGTGGCACTGATGTGGCACTGATGACAGATGGCACTGACGTGGCACTGATGACAGATGGCACTGACGTGGCACTGATGACAGATGGAACTGGGGACAGGTGGCACTGGGGACAGGTGGCACTGGCAGATGGCACGGATGGCACTGGGGACAGGTGGTACTGGGTACAGGTGGCATGGACGGCACTCTGGGGACAGGTGGTACAGGGGGCAGGTGGTACTGGGGACAGGTGGTACTGATGACAGGTGGCAGCTGGGACAGGTGGTACTGATGACAGGTGGCAGCTGTAAAGTTCGGGTCCGTACCGGACTTTTGGGTGTCCGGGGCCCGGACCCGAACCCGAACTATTGGCTGTAAGTTCGGGTTCGGGTCCGGTGTTCGGCGATGTATTGGCGCCTTTTTAACAGCTGCAGGGCAACCAATCGACGCTAGTTTCACTAGTGTGCACTTAGAAGCCATCACAGCCATGCCTACTAATGGCATGGCTGTGATTGGGCAGTGCAGCATGTGACCCTGCCTCTATATATAGTCCAGACACACAGCACACAGCGTCATTCTGCTATAGACAGGTTCCTGTGCTGCTAAGAGAGAGGATTTTAGGAGTTAGTGTGATAAAGTCAGTCAGTCAGTCAGTCCACATTGCTTTAATTTTCTTCAAATTAGTTAGATCAGTGAGCGAGTAGGGAGTTTCTTTATTAAGGAAAAGAAAGAGGCAGAGAGAATTATTGAAGAGATTCCTAAATCAATTGTACCCTGGCTGGGGTGCAGTGCACAGTCTTTTAACAGTGCCATGAGGCCAGTGCCAGACAAAATATAAAAGTTTTACCTGCAAGCTCAGTGCACCATTAGGACCAACACTGCATATAGTAAGAGATACACCATAGTCTGTGTGTATTCTGCTATTGGAAAAACATTGCAAAAAAATTTAATTTTGCTGTGTTTTTTTTTTCCCCAATAGCATTTTCTGCGTGTTCATACACGCACGCAAAAAAAGGAAAATTTATTGTCAAATACTTACCGTAATTTTCCTTTCCTGATGGACTCCATGGCAGCCTACGTGTGGGTTAACCCCGCCTCCTCTCCAATGCTATAGGACCCCATTCCCATAAATGAACACTCACCACTCCATACTGTGTTCCGTAACTAGCCTACTCATATGACTCATGGGTGGGAACTCCGTCTGCCATGGAGTCCATCAGGAAAGGAAAATTACGGTAAGTATTTGACAATAAATTTTCCTTTTTCCTGACAGACTCCATGGCAGCCTACGTGTGGGAAATAACTAGCCGACCACACGGGTGGGTATGCTTTAAACAGAAAATATTTAATTTGATCTATCAGCCGATAGAATTTTCAAACCAAAGTTTACAGAGGATAAAGAAGCAGGTTCAACGCAATAATGCGACATGAAAGTATTAATAGAGGCCCAAGAAGCTGCCTTGCAGATGGTATCAGGAGCTACGTGCCGAGCTGCTGCCCATGAAGTAGCCATTCCTCTGGTTGAATGTGCCGTCACCGCCTCAGGAGGAGCCAAGCCCTTAGCCCTATAAGCCTGTTGTATAGTTCTCACGATCCAAGCTGCCAGAGTCCTGGTTGAAGCTTTGTTCCCCTTGTTGCTGCCTGAGTGCAGTATAAAGAGATGATCTGAACGCCTAAAGGCGGAAGTAATGCGAAGGTATTCTCTCAGAGCTTCCCCGACATCCAAAGGATGAATATCACCGGATCCTGGTGATCTGAAGGTAGGTAGAACGATCTCTTGGTTCTGATGGAACACCGAGGTTACCTTAGGATTGGATCCCAACATAGGAATGAGGACCACTCGGTCCAGGAAGAAAGTCAAGAAGGGTTCTTCGAAGCCTAGTGACCCAATTTCTGATACCCTCTTGGCTGAGGTGACTGCCACTAGGAAGGCGACTTTTTCTGAGAAGTCTTTGATGGAAAGCGGGGATGGCCCCGTCGTACTTAGTCCAGAAATAGAGTCCAGGACAAGGGGAAGATCCCATTTGGGGAATCTAGACTTCCTTTGGGGCTTGAGTCTCGAGGCCCCCCGAAAAAATTGACGAACCAATGGATGGACTGCCCAAGAGGTACCAGAGAAGGCTGATAAGGCTGAAACTTGCACCCTGAGAGAGCCTATGGACAAGGGAAGGTCAAGGCCAGTTTGTAAGAATCCGAGGATGTCCTGGACTCTTGGATGTTCAAAGGATCTATCCGTAGATGAGCAAAAGTTTACGAATTTGGACCAGATTCTACCATAAACCTTGTTCGTACTTGATCTCCTGGAGCTCAACAAGGAAGAAATCACACTAGAAGCACAACTGATGGACTCTAGCCTCTTCCTTTCAAGAACCAGACCATCAGTTTCAGTACTGCTGGACATGGGTGCAGTACCGCCCCTTGAGACAGAAGGTCCGTCCTGAGAGGGAGAGACACCGGCTTCCGTACGCTCAGCTGGACTAGCAGAGGGAACCAAGGCCTGTTGGGCCAGTAAGGAGCTATCATCACTACCTCTACTGCTTCCGTCTGGAGCCTCTGAAGGAACCTGAGGATTAGTGGAAGTGGAGGGAAGGCATAGGCCCTCTTGAACCTCCATTGGTCTGTTAGTGCATCCGTCCCTAAGGCCTGGCTGCAGCGATTCCGTGTGTAAAACTTCTCTATTTTGAAGTTGCAGGGGGAGGCAAAAAGATCTACCTCGGGATTGACCCCCAGCGATCTGATCCACTCGAAGGACTGAATGTGGAGGGACCACTCGTTGTTGTCCAACTGGGTGCGTGATAAGAAGTCCGCTTGCGTGTTCTGAACCCCCGGGAGAAAAACTGCAGAAATATTCTCCAGGTTCCTCTGTGCCCATGATAGAATGGGTTCCACTTCCTGGAGAAGAGTAGAACTCCTGGTGCCCCCTTGTCTCTTCACGTAGGAGACAGCTGTGGTGTTGTCCATTCGCAACAACACCGACTTCCCCTTCAAAACCTGGGAGAAATGCTGGAGAGCGCACCAAGCTGCTCGGAGTTCCAGAATATTCGATCCTGGAACAGGAAGACTTGTGTCCCACTTGCCTTGTGCAAGGTCCGACCCGCAAAGGGCCCCCCAGCCGGTCCCGCTGGCATCGGTCGTAACCGTTACCCAAGAGATGGGAGCGATCGAGTGACACTTCAGGAGATTCCTGTGTTGGAGCCACCAGAAGAGGCTGTTCCTCATCGTTGATGTTATCCGTATTTCTTGGCTTTTGCTTCCCGACTTCCATTGTCTCAGAAACCCTGACTGGAACGGGCGTAGTCTCCACAAGGCCCACTTGACCATAGGCGTCGTAGAGACCATTGTCCCTACGATCTTGAGACACTGTGAGGCCTTCAGGTACTGCGTATGAAGGGCTTGAGAGACCCTTTCCCGTATGATCGGGATCTTTTCCACCGGTAGCGAGATTGTACTTCGCAAAGTGTCGAACTGAGCACCCAGATAAATTAGCCGTTGTGTTGGCACTAGCTGGCTTTTTTCCATGTTTAGAAGCCACCCGAAGCTGGTCAATGTGGACATTACCTGCTCGCGATGAACCAACAGCTGCTCTTTGTCTTGTGACAGAACCAGAAGGTCGTCCAGATAATGGTACAGCCTTATCCCTTTCAGCCTGATCAGGGCCACCACTGCCAGGAGCACTTTTGAAAAGACCCGAGGGGAGGTTGTCAACCCGAAGGGGAGGCAGATAAACTGTAGATGGTCTTGATCGACATGGAATCTTAGAAACCTTTGGCAGCCTTCCTCTATCGGGACGTGAAAGTAAGCGTCCTTTAAGTCGATCGAGACCATCCAATCCCCTGGTTGGATGGCTCGCTGTATAGTTAGTAGGGTTTCCATTTTGAATTTTCCGTATTCTATAAACTGATTTAAGTATGTTAAATCTATCACCGGGCGCCACGATCCGCTTTTCTTCTGTACCAAGAAGAGGGGGGAGTACACTCCTTGAAACCGTTCTTCTTCTGGCACTCGTACCACTGCACCCTGAGCTTTTAACAGCTCTACGTATGACAGTAGGACTTGTCTCTGTTCTTCCGAACGAGGAAGCATGGTGGACATGAACCTGGGAGGAGGAACTCTGGAGAAGGTCCATTTGTGACCCGACGAGATCGTCTTGATGACCCAGTAATCCGAGATCGAGGCCACCCAGACGTGCCGGAAAAGGGATAGACGGGCCCCCACCCGACCCGCCTGGGCGGGCGCAATCTCAGAAAGACTTGGGTGGCTCACGTCCACCAGACGACTGGCTCTTGACGGGCTTACGAAAGGAACTCTGTCCTCTGCTCCAATTCCTCCTGAAGTCCCTTCCAGGTTTGTAGGAGCGTGCATCCCTTGAGCGCTCTGGACTGCGCCTTTTAAATTGAGGCTTCTTCCGCCCGAGTAGTCTCCTGTCCTGGGGAAGGAAGCCCGACTTACCGCCTGTCGCACGCGTTATGGCATCATACAGCTTGTTACCGAATAACGTAGACCCCTCAAAGGGGATTTTGCACCATGCTTGCTTGGAAACAGGATCGGCGAGCCAGGGCCGTAGCCACAAAGCGCGCTTAGCCGTGACTGAGGACAGCATAATGCGTGCTAACAGACGTATCAGGTCAATGGACGCCTCCCCCAGGAAGACCGCTGCGAGCTTTAGTTCTGCTGCTGCTGAACTCCTGGCTAATTCGACCGAAACACCATTCAGGAAGGAGTCCACATTTTCAGTCCACGCCTCCATGGCTTTGGACATAGCCGCTAGGGCTAAAGCAGGTTTACAGGCCATTCCAGCAAGACCGTAGATCCTTTTGAGGTCTTGGTCGATTTTCCTCTCCAGGCCATCCTTAAAGGACACAGAGTCCTCCATCGGGAGAGTGACGTGCTTAGCCAGACGCATTAATGCTGCATCCACGAGTGGAGCGTTCTCTAGATGCTTCACCTCTTCCATCTTAAAGGGGTATAGCCTGGAAGTCTTATTGGTCATGGAGGATTTCCTATCCACCTTGCTCCACTCTTCTTCTATAACGTCTTTCAGTTCAGTGAGTAGAGGGAAGTTTGGCCGTTCCTTACCCAGCTGTTTAAAGAACTTCTTCTGTTTAGCTGGAGGGGTAGAAGCTTCTTCCCACTTGAGGGCCTCCTTAATTGCCTTAATTAGCGGCGAGACCATGGCGAAGTCAAAGCCCCCGATCTCCTCATCGGCTGGAAATTCCTCTCCAGAGGACTCACCAGAAGCCCCATAGGTCTGGGACGTACCCGGGTCATCACGGGGTTCGTCAGTCTGGGGACCAGATGCAGTCGTTGATTGACTCAACGTGTGAGGAACCTCCATGTCCTTAAGCGACTGCTGCACGACACGCTTTACCAGGGACTCCATGCGCTGGTTTTCCGTGTCTTTTTCCCCAACCGCTCGGGCAAAACATCTGTCACACAACGATTTGCCTTCCGGGACTCGAGTCTTACATCCCCAGCAGGCTCTGCGATCAGAGCGATCGTCATGGCGGTGGGAGCGGTGTCTGGAGGAGGAATGCGAACTTCTCCTCTGGTTGTGAGATCCATGCGGGGAGTCCTGTCTGGATCTAGAAGATTGCTTTTGTTGTGGCCTGGCAAGGTCCCTGTCCTGAGAATCCAATCGTGACGGGCTAAAAGCAAGAAGACACACAGGGGGAGGGGAAAACAAAGGCATCAGAATGCAAAATAAATGCAGTTGTACCTCCACCCCTCCCTTACCAGCACATACCTAGTGCGTAAGGGCTGGCCACTTAAAGGCGGTGATTTGTCCATAATCTCTGGACGAAGAGCGTCAAATATGATCACTGTAGTCTGCAAGAAAAAATGCGACTTAAGCAACCTGCCGGCAACACTAGCCCAGAAAAAAAAAAAAAAAATGCATGCCCGTTTTTTTTTTTTTTTTTTTTAAATATACATACATATACCAAAATATATCCTACTAAAAATTTTTTTTTTTTTTTTTTTTACCATATATACATATACAAAGAGAATTGCTTAATAAAAAAACACATTTACTTCTATATATTTTTTTTTTTATTTTTTTAAATATTTCAGGCAAGGCAAGGCAAGGAATAGGCATAGGCATAGGCATAGACACATAAAAAAGAAGCACTGACCTTAGTAGTGGGCCGATGGCTGGGGAACAGGCTTGCTGCTTCCAAACACTGGTAGAGCCCAGTGACACTGAAGCAGCAGCCTGCTTTTTGAATTCCCCGCCCGTGACGTCACCGCCCCTCCACCTCGCGCCTGCGCCGTGGAGCATAGCCGTATCGCGCATGCGCGACCACCGGACCGCGCATGCGCAAACCAGGCCTCGATCTCACCAGAGGCTAGTGCGCATGCGCAAACCGCCGAGGCGGACGAGAAGCCGGAAGAATACGGCGAGCTGGAACGCAGAAGCGCTCCAGCCGCCATCAGGGGGGGATACACTAGACGCCAGGGATAAATATAATCTACACATATAATAACTGCCATGGAGCCATAAAACAAGAACGATGCAGACCTTGCCAGCCGCTGAAGACCTTCATCCATCCGATCCGACCGGCATACAGAGGCAATCCACCCTCTTCTGGGGGAACCATCCAGCCTCAAAAGCTACTCGCCCGCCCATGGCTGAGCACAGAGCTTGCACCGCATCAGTATGCCAAGAGAAGATCCGAAATCCGACCGGACGCGAACGACATGTGAAGGTCCATAGGAGGAGGACAAAAAAGGAACACAGTATGGAGTGGTGAGTGTTCATTTATGGGAATGGGGTCCTATAGCATTGGAGAGGAGGCGGGGTTAACCCACACGTAGGCTGCCATGGAGTCTGTCAGGAAAAGCCTTACCCAGCCATTGTTGTATTTTTGAACCAGTGTTGGCTACCTCGTCCTCCTCCACCGCGGCTTCCACCTACACCGCCACATCCACCGCCACCTCAACCTCCTACTCCATTTGAATTTCGTCCTCCTAGGTCAAGATTATAATTTTTTCATTTTTTTTAATTTCCAAGTATTTTATTTTCCCACTATCTTATCCATTAAATTGAATATTTTTTTCCAGAAAGTGAGTATTCTGGGGTATTCCCACCATATGTGCGGCATCGTGCCGTTGAGTTTCTGGGGTTCTTAATGACTTCCTGTACCTCTTCTGCTGAGAAGGGGGCCTCCAGCATTTTATTTTTATGTTATTTTAAGTTATTTCCCTATCCACATTTGTTTGCAGATCACTTGCCATGCTCTTAACAACATTTTGTTGCCATTTGCAGCCATCTAGCCCTTTCCATGACCTTTTTACAGCCATTTAGTGTTCAAAAGTCCGGGTCCCCATTGACTTCAATGGGGTTCGGAGTTCGGGGTCAAGTTCGGGTCAAGTTCGGTCCCGAACCCAGACTTTTTTCCGAAGTTCGGCCGAACCCGCCGAACCCGAACATCAAGGTGTCCGCTCAACTCTACTTATCAGCATATGTAAACACAGACAATTCTACATAAAATGGAAGAGGTACAAAAGACAAATATGACTTCAACATGGCTAAACTACTTTTTAAATATATATCCCTTACAATTAAAGTAATTGAATCAAAAAGTACCCTAGACTGTGATCGCAAGAGGGAAACAAATCAAACACAGAGATTTCTTTAATTTAGTAATTTTTGCAGTGTCTGGTGTGGATCCAGGTGACTTTCCCTTCAAGTTTTGTAAAACTGTACATGAAATAGATGCTGTATTGAGTCTCCAAACATTTCCTTATATTTAAATGTCTCTTAACAATCCACAAGTCACCTGGCTTTAGTTTTAGATCCTTCCAAACTTTTAGGATCTGGATTTGGGGAGAAAACACATAAATGAGTTTGTCAAAAACCTTTAAAAGATCAGCTACATTCTCTGTGAGATCCGAATGGAGGACTTCAACTGCTGAGACAAAATATAAGCAAGTGAATAACACACTCCCAAACCAAATCCCATAGGGAAAGAGTCCAACATCCCCTTAGGGGCCTGATAAATTATAAGAAAACACTCAGGCAAAAGTTTCTCACTCTACTTTGTCCCCTACATTGTAGACAGTAGGGAGTGTAAAAATAAAACCTCATAACTTCTAGTAAGGACTCGCCTATAAAAAAAATAATTTCCTCTGTTACTCTCTGTACTTACAAACTACTTCTGATAACACTTTTTACTGTGGCCTTTGCAGTAGCATTGGCCACTGGACATCCAGAAAACATGTCCATACAGACAGAATGCATACTCATAAGATCCTGACTTGGGCATCTGGATATATCTTTTTGTAATCTCTGGAAGGGATGTTCAGCTTTTGGTAACACCTTTGGTAACAGGTAAAAAAAAAGTGGTGTGTTATAAAAACAACTGTGGTAAACCCTGGCTCTATCCCATGCTCATTTACTAAGGCAGCCATAACTGCTTGTGACTGATGACACGGTCCATGTGTCAAGCTGGAGGGAAAAGAGTGACTGGCAGACATAAATGATCACCTTTTCCAATGTCCTGTTTCATAAGAAGTTGCCCACTGTGGACCACTTGTTATTCTCGTTCTGGGGTCCTTAAAGTTGAATTATTAATCCCAGCTAAACTGGGCCAGAACTAGGGTGGAATCTGTGAGTTGCACAGACTCAGCAAGTGTCCGGGGCTGTAAATGCAGCATCCTTAGTCGGTCTGCTTCTACGTGTGAGTTTTAATGTTAGTATGGCTACCTCAGCAAGAACCTGGAAGGCTGAAAACAGCCGATCAAATTAACTTAGCATGCTTGATTGGTTTACCTGCCGAAGTAAAAACAAACTGCTGGCCCTATGGAACCAAAAGCTCTCTAATTCTCTACTATCTATATAAATATACACTATTTTTATAGCTCACAGGCTTTGCTAAAACATGTAGCTCTGCTTCTTGAGCTGGGGAAAAAGGATCCAATGACTCTAAATACAGAGTATCCTTCTGGGTGATAAACTGCATACTCAGTATAAAACCGGGAATAACTCTACAAAATATTAAATATCTGGGTCTTCAGGGAGTGTGTCCTGCACTGGGCTCACAGGGAGAGGGAGAGCTGGCCCGTGGTTTCTAGTGAGTCCTGATATGCATGTGTGGAAGCTGGGATGCTGACCATCGAGCATAAGATCCATCCGGCCCAGTATTGCTGTGATAACGAGATTGGCTGTTTAAAGGACACTTCTTAATCTTATGCTTATTATGATCTCCTATCATTTAGAGATCATAATCATCTGGTAAGAGGACAATAGATACTGGTGGAGCACAGAAGAATTTTATGAATGTTGAGCACTCAGCACTGGGTACAGCGCACTTTAATTTATTTTTCTGAAATTTAAAACTTGTTTTCTATTTTATAATTTTTCAATATTTATTCTTTGATATATTTGCACATATGTAGTTGGATTTATTGTACGTATGATTAACTATTGTGTACACATTATTTGGTTGATTAATTGTTAATGAAACACTTGTTTTTGGATTAAGTTCCAATTATTATCAGACAGCGCAATCTTTTTTTTCTTTTTTTCACTTGAGTTTATTGTATCCTGTATTCAGGATTGTGAAAAGTGCAGCAGTCTGTTTAGATTATTCTAGCGCAAGGTTTACTATATATTGTATATATACAGTATCTCACAAAAGTGAGTACACCCCTCACATTTTTGTAAATATCTTTTTCTATCTTTTCATGTGACAACACTGAAGAAATTACACTTTGCTACAATGTAAAGTAGTGAGTATACAGCTTGTATAAAAGTGTAAATTTGCTGTCCCCTCAAAATAACTCAACACACAGCCATTAATGTCTAAACCACTGGCAACAAAAGTGAGTACACCCCTAAGTGAAAATGTCAGAATTGGGCCCAAAGTGTCAATATTTTGTGTGGCCACCATTATTTTCCAGCACTGCCTTAATCCTCCTGGGCATGGAATTCACCAGAACTTCACAGGTTGCCACTTGAGTCCTCTTCCACTCCTCCATGATGACATCACGGAGCTGGTGGATGTTAGAGACTTTGTGCTCCTCCACCTTCCATTTGAGGATGCCCCACAGATGCTCAATAGGGTTTAGGTCTGGAGACATGCTTGGCTAGTCCATCACCTTTAACCTCAGCTTCTTTAGCAAGGCAGTGGTCATCTTGGAGGTGTGTTTTTGGTCATTATCATGTTGGAATACTGCCCTGCGGCCCAGTCTCTTAAATGAGGTGATCATGCTCTGCTTCAGTATGTCACAGTACATGTTGGCATTCATGGTTCCCTCAATGAACTGTAGCTCCCCAGTGACGGAAGCACTCATGCAGCCCCAGACCATGACACTCCCACCACCATGCTTGACTGTAGGCAAGACACACTTGTCTTTGTACTCCTCACCTGGTT
This sequence comes from Lithobates sylvaticus, assembly GCA_028564925.1. Taxonomy (NCBI): domain Eukaryota; kingdom Metazoa; phylum Chordata; class Amphibia; order Anura; family Ranidae; genus Lithobates; species Lithobates sylvaticus. The sequence continues at coordinate 526,612,938 of CM053028.1, forward strand.
GCCGCTACACGGGTTTGACACCATCTGAACCAAATAAGTTTATCTTGATCTCATCAGACCACAGGACATGGTTCCAGTAATCTGTGTCCTTAGTCTGCTTGTCTTCAGCAAACTGTTTGAGGGCTTTCTTATGCATCATCTTTAGAAAAAGGGTTCCTTCTGGGACGACAGCCATGCAGATCAATTTGATGCAGTGTGCGGCGTATGGTCTGAGCACTGACAGGCTGACCCCCCACCCCTTCAACCTCTGCAGCAATGTTGGCAGCACTCATACATCTATTTCCCAAAGACAACCTCTGGATATGACGCTGAGCACGTGCACTCAACTTCTTTGGTCGACCATGGCGAGGCCTGTTCTTAGTGTAACCTGTCCTGTTATACCGCTGTATGGTCTTGGCTACCGTGCTGCAGCTCAGTTTCAGGGTCTTGGCAATCTTCTTATAGCCTAGGCCATCTTTATGTAGAGCAACAATTCTTTTTTTCAGATCCTCAGAGAGTTCTTAGCCATGAGGTGCCATGTTGAACTTCCAGTGACCAGTATGAGAGAGTAAGAGCGATAACACCAAACTTAACACACCTGCTCCCCATTCACACCTGAGACCTTGTAAAACTAACGAGTCGCATGACACCGGGGAGGGAAAATGGCTAAGTAGGCCGTATTTGGACATTTTCACTTAGGGGTGTACTCAATTTTGTTGCCAGCGGTTTAGACATTAATGGCTGTGTGTTGAGTTATTTTGAGGGGACAGCAAATTTACACTGTTATACAACAATCACTACTTTACATTGTAGACAAGTGTCATTTCGTCAGTGTTTTCACATGAAAAGATAGAATAAAATATTTACAAAAATGTGAGGGGTGTACTCACTTTTGTGAGATACTGTGTGTGTGTGTATATATATATATATATATATATATATATATATATATATATATATATATATATATATATATTATAATTTAGTATGTACATAGAGACCATCGGACCCGCTAACTGTCATTCGCATGTTTATAATTTATTGGTTTTTCATCCACACTTCTATTACATCATGAGTTTCCTCCAAGCCTTGCTTGGCGTGGGTGTAACCCTGGAGCAGAAAACTTACCCCACCAATTGCACTTTTTTTAGGTTTAAGATGTTCTTATCAGTCATTTATTGACCGTAGTATTTATTTGTTTCTCTGTGTTTTCCCCTGTCTTATGAGAAAACGTTTAATAAATAAAAAATAAAAAAATAGTATGTACAGTAAGGGTCCTTTCACACGGGGCAGATCCATAATGATCAGCCCCGTGAAGATCCGCTGCTCAGCGGGGATCACACAGCTATTCCCCGCTGAGCCGACTGATGACAGGGCGGTCCCTGCACACTGTGCAGGGACCACCCTGTCAGTTCTCCGCTCTCCTCTATGGAGGATCGGATGAACACGGACCGCCTGTCCGTGTTCATCCGATCCGCTCTGCAGACGGATGAAAAAATAGGATTTTCCTCCATCTGCAGAACCGGACAATTGCAGAGGCGGACAATAGCGGGTGTCAGCGGATGCTCATCCGCTGACACCCGCTACCCCATAGACATGCATGTATGTCCGTTTTTCATCCAAAAACGGATGGATGAAAAACGGCATGTGTGAAAGGGGCCTAAATTATTTTTTTAGAACAAAAATGCAAAATTGTTTTTATTATTTTATGCAATCCATAGACAAAAACATACCAAACTAGAAAAAATATACTTTTTTCTATTTTGACCAGATTAGTTTAAAAAAAATAGCATTGCTGTAGACAAATAAATGTGTAATTATGATTCTAGTACAAAGCATTGCAAAATTAAAGTGATTGCAAAGGCACAAGGCTTTTTACCTTCGTGCAGCCCCTCCAAATACTTTGCTGAGGCCCCTCTCCGCCCAGCGATGTCCATGAGAGCCTTGCCTCTCCGTGCATTTGCATCTCTGATTGATTTTTGGCAAAGGCTCCCGCTGCTGTCAATCACAGCCAGTGAGCCAATCAGGAGATGGAGGGGGCGTGGCCAAGCCACTGCTCTGTTTGTGAATGGACACTCGGGAGCGCACCTGCTTGGGTTTCCCTCACAGGAAGCTGCTTGCTGTGGGGGCACTTGGCAGAAGGGAGTGGCAAGGAGTGCCAGAGAAGAGGAGGATCCGGGCTGCTCTGTGCAAAACAACTGCGAAGAGCAGGTAAGTATAACATGTTTGTTATTTTTGAAAAAAAAAGACTTTAGTATCGCTTTAAGTACAAGTAAAATAATGACTTTTTCTGTTGATGTTGCACTTTTTTTTAATGCAAGGAATTAACAAACAAAATGTATACGAATTAAACAAAAAATGGAAAATTGTGTCAAATACTTACCGTCATTTTCCTTTTCTGGGGCCAATCTATGGTAGTGTACTACTAACCATGCTGGCGACAGGAAAATAGAAAATTGTATCAAATTTTAACCGCAATTTTCCTTTCCTGGTGCCAGTCCATGGCAGCGAACTGTCCAGACATATCCTTTCATTGCTTTATGGTTTCTTGGCTGCGACCCACTCCCTTTGTTCGTGTACCAACCTGAACTGGACTTAGGGATCCAGTTTACCCCTCAACAAGTTGAAAAGATCTGTTTTCTGGCCCACAAGTCCTCTATTGTGGGCCAGATAGAGGACTTGTGGGCCTCCAAGAGGTCGGATACAAAATATTCTCAAGATCAGGGGTGGCCCGTCCATTAATGGCGCCTGGGTGGCGCCCCCTCTCTCCTCGCCACCCCCTATGTGGTAATGGAAAGATTCATGCATACCATGAATCTATCCATGGCCGCCGCGGCCGCCGCGGCCGCCCCTTTTTATGCGTCCAGCCCCTTTCGGGTCACCGGGTGCATGAATTACAGTGGCCAGTTTTTTTTTTGAAACACCTGATTAGAGCCATAGGCTCTAATAGGCTTCAAAATAGGGTGGGCTTGGGACACTGAGGATGCGTCTGGAGCCCACCCAGGTGTGTTGCAACAGCGAATGAATATTGACACTGACAACACTGATCCTCCTCCTGGTCAATCAAGAAACAGGACTGATACCCGTCAACCGATTGCCTGAAAGGACAGACGATCCTATTGGATGCCTAGGAGGAGGAGAGGCGACATACAGCGGAAGCGAGGAGGAGAAGAGCTGCCCAGTCCCAGCCGATGCCTGGATGCCCGGTCCCCGCCGACGCTGCATGGATGCCTGGTCCCCTCTGCCACTGCATAGATGCCCAGTCCCCGCTGCATGGATGCCCGGTCTCTGCCGCCACTGCATGGATGCCCAGTCCCCACCGCCTAGATGGGGTAAGTGCCGGTGGACCGACCAGCGGATAGTGGGGGGGTTTGAGTTACCGCGGGGGGGGTTCGGTTGTTTGCCCCCCCAAACAAAAAGCCGCCACTGCTCAAGATGGTACCGAGTTCCTTATGTGCTCCACAAAATTGATGGAAGCATTCCCAATACTTGCTAGCACTGCAACCAAATGGTAGGCACAATGTCATCTATCTTTTGGCACTGTCCCAGATTGTGGCCCTTTTGGGAGGCAGTGACGACCACTATAAAACATTTGACAGTGGTTGACCTCAGTGGAAATCCCATCACGTTTCCTTCACCTGATGGACAGACCCATCATAGTATAAACAATCGCTCACGATCCATCTCATTAATGCGGCTAAGGCCTGCATTTCTTCATTTTGGAGGCAAACACAGCCATTGCCTAGGGTCCTGGGGGCATTCCAAAATCAATGACATTCTCCGCATGGAGGAATTGACTGCCATCCTAAACAACACAGATGAAACTTTTAGGAAGAGGTAGAGGCCCTGGCAATATTTCACTTGCACCGATGGCTACCTGCAAGCCCTATCCCAATCCGAGTCGACCACTGGTCTTGCCACCTGATAGGCACCTCTCAGATTGTGGACCTTAAGCAGTGTTTGACCCATGGATTGTGACCCCCTAATCCTTTTTTTTTTTAATATGACCAAGCTCGATACCACCCTTTAGAACCTACATGTTGTCCGTACAACTGGATCAGAGATATTTTAGGGTTGAAAATGTTTTTATTGGTAGAATAAACAGTATGACAGTAATACAATTGACACATTAGTTAACGAAAAGCGGCAATGAGCGTACCAAATGGCTATCGCCTACAGTAGCACTTGCGCCTGAGATTTTTGGATCAGAGGCCTTTATTAGGATTCTACATTACGTCTATCATTATTTGTTATTGTTGTGTTCATAAATGCCCATCAATGCAGCCTTATCAGTGTCCATCTGCAGCCTTGCCCATCCATCTGCGGATTTGTCCAGTGTCATTTGCAGCCTTGTCAGCGTAGCCTTGTTATTTGCAGCCTTGCCCCAGTGTCATTTGCAGCCTTGTCATTGCAGTCTTGAAGTTTAAAGCTATGTATCTTGGCGGGACCCCCTATTGGGCAGGCCCTGCCGATCAGCGTAACCGTACATTGTCTCCGTATCGGCAACTGAAGTTGTGTGCTATGGCTTTCATTATTATTCTTAATCTGCTTTGATTGGCTTTTGTTCTTTTTTCAATATATTCAACTTACCGGCTTATGGCAACTGTGTTAACATGGCCGTATGTACTGTGTGTTTAACATAATATATGTAATATGCAAAGTCACAAAAAATGTGAGCATAGCCACAAAGGGATAGGAAGTGTGTTTTTTTTCCCAGGATTTCCATCCCGGGACTGGTGAGTGGCTATATTACATATATATATATATATATATTATATATTACATTTTTGTTTTTTGGTTTGAATACATATTAATAACAAAATTTACAAATATAGACTTCAATATGGTTCACCAGGAAGGGTTTACTGAATTTCAAGGATGATGAACAAAACAGTGAATTGAACTTGGCCTGTTCTGTCATAACTGGTTATAACCAAGGATTTGGCATATCTTTAGGTTGGACAGACGCTGACACATTGTAGTAGCAGCCAACCCAACACCTACCACACTATGTGATCTCCCTAGGGCAGGAGTAGGCAACATCAACCCTCCAGCTGTGGTGAAACTACAAGTCCCATGAGACATTGCAAGACCCTGACAATCACAGGCATGTCTCCTAGAGGCAGAGGCATAAAGGGATTTGTAGTTTCACCACAGCTGGAGGGTCGAGGTTGCCTACCTCTGCCCTAGAGCCTCCTGTCGCTTTTTTCTTGGAGGCGTTGTTTCACACTGTTAGTACTGGAGGCATTTTTATATTTTAATAATTCCATCCTTTATTACACCTCATGCACAAGCTTCATCTCTTTCCAAGAATTTGTGAAGAAGTGAGAGGACTTGGTGTCTACAAGAAATAAAACATGCAAATGAATATATATCATAACAATGGACACAGAAATATTGTCGGTAAATACACAGAGCATATAAACTCATATAATTTACGTTGCAAACAAGGGCGACACTGAGTCCCATAAGGTCTTCATATCACGGCAAACATGTAAATGCATTATGCTTTAAGAAGACTTTCAGGTTTGTAACATCGTATCTCTCAATCAGTTCCATCTATATGTTGACATTTTCTAACCTGCTTTTTTTTTTGTTGATACCTTCTGCTGGCCATCACCACTATTTAACCAGTTGGCCTGACTGTCCATAGAAGGTCATGTCTCCCACATGGTGATTTTATAGTTACTTGTAGCGGCCATAACCCTCCATGGGGTGGCCTTACCTTTTGGGATTACCGGTTACCTCCGCTTGGCTTGATCTTTCAGGTCCAGGTTTACGTTCCAGAACTGCTGGTGCATCCCGCAGACGGATTATCTTTTCACCGCTATACTTGATTTTCAAACCTGTACGTGCAATATTTTTTATTTTTTATTAAAGAGTGGGGACAAATTGTGCTTCTCTTTTATATATGAATTATGTGCCACCGCCCGAGTGAAAGGGAGAACTGACCTGTGGTTTCGAGTGAGTCCTGATATGCATGTGTGGAGGCTGGGATGCTGACCATCGAGCATAGGATCCATCTGGACCAGTATTGCTGTGATAACGAGATTGGCTGTTTAAAGGACACTTCTTAATCTTATGCTTATTATGATCTCCTATCATTTAGAGATCATAATCCTCTGGTAAGAGGACAATAGATACTGGTGAAGCACAGAAGAATTTTATGAATGTTGAGCACTCAGCACTGGGTACAGCGCACTTTAATTTATTTTTCTGAAATTTAAAACTTGTTTTCTATTTTATCATTTTTCAATATTTATTCTTTGGTATATTTACACATATGTAGTTGGATTTATTGTACGTATGATTAACTATTGTGTACACATTATTTGGTTGATTAATTGTTAATGAAACACTTGTTTTTGGATTAAGTTCCAATTATTATCAGACAGCGCAATCTTTTTTTTTCTTTTTTTCACTTGAGTTTATTGTATCATGTATTCAGGATTGTGAAAAGTGCAGCAGTCTGTTTAGATTATTCTAGCGCAAGGTTTACTATATATTGTATATATACAGTATCTCACAAAAGTGAGTACACCCCTCACATTTTTGTAAATATTTTATTCTATCTTTTCATGTGACAACACTGAAGAAATTACACTTTGCTACAATGTAAAGTAGTGAGTGTACAGCTTGTATAAAAGTGTAAATTTGCTGTCCCCTCAAAATAACTCATCACACAGCCATTAATGTCTAAACTGCTGGCAACAAAAGTGAGTACACCCCTAAGTGAAAATGTCAGAATTGGGCCCAAAGTGTCAATATTTTGTGTGGCCACCATTATTTTCCAGCACTGCCTTAATCCTCCTGGGCATGGAATTCACCAGAACTTCACAGGTTGCCACTTGAGTCCTCTTCCACTCCTCCATGATGACATCACGGAGCTGGTGGATGTTAGAGACTTTGCGCTCCTCCACCTTCCATTTGAGGATGCCACACAGATGCTCAATAGGGTTTAGGTCTGGAGACATGCTTGGCCAGTCCATCACCTTTAACCTCAGCTTCTTAAGCAAGGCAGTGGTCATCTTGGAGGTGTGTTTGTGGTCATTATCATGTTGGAATACTGCCCTGCGGCCCAGTCTCTTAAATTACGTGATCATGCTCTGCTTCAGTATGCCACAGTACATGTTGGCATTCATGGTTCCCTCAATGAACTGTAGCTCCCCAGTGCGGGAAGCACTCATGCAGCCCCAGACCATGACACTCCCACCACCATGCTTGACTGTAGGCAAGACACACTTGTCTTTGTACTCCTCACCTGGTTGCCGCTACACGGGTTTGACACAGTGTTGCCAACCTACCAGAATTAAATTTACAGACATGACACACAAAATTTACTGACACCACCAAGTTTTTGCTGGCATTTCCAAAAGTTCCAAAATTACAATTGTAAGTGCATATTTCAGTATTTAGGCTACAAACAAGTACAATATGCAATTAGCATAATGATTTAAGGAAGATAATAGGGCGAAAAACATATTTCTTATTTTATTTTCGATATAGTAAGTAAGTAGCTCAGGCACAGGACTCAGAAGGGCAAGAAATTAGAATGGGCAGGCACACATACATAAAATTGACTCTCACAATGACACTGACAGCAGTGTGCAGCAGCACAGATGATGATGACAGTGACACATCCCCTCCTGAGTCACAGTGACAGTCTCTCTCCTTGCCAGGTGGTCCCACCAGTCCAGGCAGCTTGGACAGTCCCGCTCCCAGCTTGCCTTGCTCCCGTCCCGCAGATACGCCCATGAGGCTCTGGATATTCCTCTCAGACTCCTCTTGCACCATAACATTACACAACATGCTCAGGGACCGCCTCCATCAAATGCCCTCCTGCGCCACCCAAATACACTGTAGCAGGCACTCAGAATGCGTCACAGCTATATTTTTTTACTGGCAACCTTTTCCTGTCACTGGCATTTACTGGCCGGAGAAAAGTGCCTGTTTTTTACTGGCTGCCAGTAAAAATACTGACGGTTGGCAACACTGGTTTGACACCATCTGAACCAAATAAGTTTATCTTGATCTCATCAGACCACAGGACATGGTTCCAGTAATCTGTGTCCTTAGTCTGCTTGTCTTCAGCAAACTGTTTGAGGGCTTTCTTGTGCATCATCTTTAGAAGAGGCTTCCTTCTGGGACGACAGCCATGCAAATCAATTTGATGCAGTGTGCGGCGTATGGTCTGAGCACTGACAGGCTGACCCCCCACCCATTCAACCTCTGCAGCAATGCTGGCAGCACTCATACATCTATTTCCCAAAGACAACCTCCGGATATGACGCTGAGCACGTGCACTCAACTTTCTTTCGACCATGGCGAGGCCTGTTCTGAGTGTAACCTGTCCTGTTATACCGCTGTATGGTCTTGGCCACCGTGCTGCAGCTCAGTTTCAGGGTCTTGGCATTCTTCTTATAGCCTAGGCCATCTTTATGTAGAGCAACAATTCTTTTTTTTCAGATCCTAAGAGAGTTCTTTGCCATGAGGTGCCATGTTGAACTTTCAGTGACCAGTATGAGAGAGTGAGAGTGATAACACCAAACTTAACACACCTGCTCCCCATTCACACCTGAGATCTTGTAACACTAACGAGTCGCATGACACCGGGGAGGGAAAATGGCTAATTGGGCCCAATTTGGACATTTTCACTTAGGGGTGTACTCAATTTTGTTGCCAGCGGTTTAGACATTAATGGCTGTGTGTTGAGTTATTTTGAGGGGACAGCAAATTTACACTGTTGTACAAGCTGTACACTGACTACTTTACATTGTAGCAAAGTGTAATTTCTTCAGTGTTGTCACATGAAAAGATAGAATAAAATATTTACAAAAATGTGAGGGGTGTACTCACTTTTGTGAGATACTGTGTGTGTGTATATATATATATATATATATATATATATATATATATATATATATATATATATATATATATATATATATATATATATTATATATATATATATTATAATTTAGTATGTACATAGAAACCCTCGGACCTGCTAACTGTCATTTGCATGTTTATAATTTATTGTTTTTTCATCCACACTATTACATCATGAGTTTCCTCCAGGCCTTGCTTGGCGTGGGTGTAACCCTGGAGCAGAAAACTTACCCCACGCAATCCATAGACAAAAACATACCAAACTAGAAAAAATATACTTTTTTCTATTTTGATCAGATTAGTTTGAAAAAAAATTGCTGTAGACAAATAAATGTGTAATTATGATTCTAGTACAAAGCATTGCAAAGTTAAAGTGATTGTAAAGGCACAAGTTTTTTTTACCTTCGTGCATTCTATTCATGAAGGTAAAAAACCTTCTGTGTGCAGCAGCCCCTCCAAATACTTTGCTGAGGCCCCTCTCCATCCAGCGATGTCCATGAGAGCCTTGCCTCTCTGTGCATTTGCATTTCTGATTGATTTTTGGCAATGGCTCCCGCTGCTGTCAATCACAGCCAGTGAGCCAATCAGGAGATGGAGGGGGCATGGCCAAGCCACGGCTCTGTTTGTGAATGGACACTCGGGAGCGCACCTGCTTGGGTTTCCCTCACAGGAAGCTGCTTGCTGTGGGGGCACTTGGCAGAAGGGAGGGGTAAGGAGTGCCAGAGAAGAGGAGGATCCGGGCTGCTCTGTGCAAAACCACTGCACAGAGCAGGTAAGTATAACATGTTTGTTATTTTTGAAAAAATAAGACTTTAGTATCGCTTTAAAGCGGAGCTCCATCCTAAAGTGGAACTTCCGCTTATCGGATTCCTCCCCCCCTCCGATGCCACAATTGGCATCTTTCAGGGGGAGGGGGGTGCAGATACCTGTACAATACAGGTATCTGCACCCACTTCCGGGACTAGCTGCCCCGCCCCTATCCGAGGATGCCCACCCATATCCGAGGGTTCCCGTTGTGTCTTGGGAAACACACAGTTCCCAGGACACAACGGGGACCAATAAAGACACGCAGTGTGACTCGCGCATGCGCAGTAGGGAACCGGGCAGTGAAGCCGCAAGCTTCACTTCCTGATTCCCTGACAGAGGATGGCGGCGGGGCAGCCTAGAGACGAGCGATCTTCTGCCGACATCGCTGGAACAGGTAAGTGTCCATTTATTAAAAGTCAGCAGCTGCAGTATTTGTAGCTGCTGACTTTAAAAAAAAAAAAAAAATCGGGTGGACCACCTCTTTAAGTACAAGTAAAATAATGACTTTTTCTGTTGATGTTGCACTCTTTCTTATTGCAAGGAATTAACAAACAAAATGTATACGAATTAAACAAAAAATTGAAAATTGTGTCAAATACTTACCGTAATTTTCTGGTGCCAATCTATGGTAGTATACTACTAACCATGCTGGCGACAGGAAAATAGAAAATTGTATCAAATTTTAACCGCAATTTTCCTTTCCTGGTGCCAGTCCATGGCAGCGAACTGTCCAGACATATCCTTTTATTGCTTTATGGTTTCTTGGCTGCGACCCACTCCCTTTGTTTGTGTACCAATGTGAACTGGACTTAGGGATCCAGTTTACCCCTCAACAAGTTGAAAAGCTCTGTTTTCTGGCCCACAAGTCCTCTATTGTGGGCCAGATAGAGGACTTGTGGGCCTCCAAGAGGTGGGATACAAAATATTCTCAAGATCAGTGGTGGCCCGTCCATTAGTGGCGCCTGGGTGGCGCCCCCTCTCTCCTCGCCACCCCCTATATGGTAATGGAAAGATTCATGCATACCATGAATCTATCCATGGCCGCCGCGGTCGCCCCTTTTCATGCGTCCAGCCCCTTTCGGGTCACCGGGTGCATGAATTACAGTGGCCAGTTTTTTTCTTGAAACACCTGATTAGAGCCATATGCTCTAATAGGCTTCAAAATAGGGTGGGCTTGGGACGCTGAGGATGCGTCTGGAGCCCACCCAGGAAACACTGAAAGGACCAGAACAAACAATCCCTGCTACCTTGACTACAGACAGAGACAAAAACTAAATTTGCCTAACATCGTACACTAGGAAGGTACTCCATCTGTATGGGATCTTTGAGTTAATATTTGGAAACAAAATAAAGGTATATGAAATGATAGTTTCTATGAAAATCAGTACAACAACATTTGGGGTTAGTACTACCAGATGGGACAGTTATTCATTATGTTTTATTAACAGAAAACTAATTTTTATTTTTTAAGGAAGAAACAAAGACCAGCACTACCTGAAGCGAGTTTTATTAGGTGCGTAACGCTTGATCGATTTTACATCTATAACCGCTTGCCTACTGTAACAATTTTTTAAATTTTCAAATAAATGTTAATATCAGCATCTTTTTGCTAGAAAATGACTTAGAACCCCCAACATTATTTATTTTCTGAAAGTAGAGGCCATGGAGAATAAAAGTGAAAGTGAAAATGTCCAAATTGGTCCCAAAGTGTCACCATTATTTCCCAGCACTGCATTAACCCTCTTGGGTATGGAGTTCACCAGAGCTTCACAGGTTGCCACTGCAGTCCTCTTCCACTCCTCCATGACGACATCATGGAGCTGGTGGATGTTAGAGACCTTGCGCTCCTCCACCTTCTGTTTGAGGATGCCCCACAGATGCTCAATAGGGTTTAGTTCTGGAGACATGCTTGGCCAGTCCATCACCTTTACCCTCAGCTTCTTTAGCAAGGCAGTGGTCGTCTTGGAGGTGTGTTTGGGGTCATTATGTTGGAATACTGCCCAATGGCCCAGTCTTCGAAGGCAGTGGATCATGCTCTGCTTCAGTATGTCACAGTACATGTTGGCATTCATGGTTCCCTCAATGAACTGTAGCTCCCCAGTGCCGGCAGCACTCATGCAGTCCCAGACCATGACACTCCCACCACCATACTTGACTGTAGGCAAGACACACTTGTCTTTGTACTCCTCACCTGGTTGCCATCACACATGCTTGACACCATCTGAACCAAATACGTTTATCTTGGTCTCATCAGACCACAGTACATGGTTCCTGTAATCCATGTCCTTAGTTTGCTTGTCTTCAGTAAATTGCTTACAGGCTTTCTTGTGCATCATCTTTAGAAGAGGCTTCCTTCTGGGATGACACCCATGCAGACCAATTTAATGCAGTGTGCGGTGTGTGGTCTGAGCACTGACAGGTTGACCCTCCACCCCTTCAACCTCTGCAGCAATGCTGGCAGCACTCATGCATCTAACAGTGAATATAACGCTGAGCATGTGCACTCAACTTCTTTGGTCGACTGTGGCGAGGCCTGTTCTGAGTGGAACCTGTCCTGTTAAACCACTGTATGGTCTTGGCCACTGTGCTGCAGCTCAGTTTCAGGGTCTTGGCAATCTTCTTATAGCCTAGGCCATCTTTATGTAGAGCAACAATTCTTTTTTTCAGATCCTCAGAGAGTTCTTTGCCATGAGGTGCCATATTGAACTTCCAGTGACCAGTATGAGAGAGTGAGAGCGATAACACCAAAGTTAACACACCTGCTCCCCATTCACACCTGAGACCTTGTAACACTAACGAGTCACATGACACCGGGGAGGGAAAATGGCTAATTAGGCCCATTTTGGACCTTTTCACTTGTGGGTGTACTCACTTTTGTTGCCAGCGGCTTAGACATTAATGGGGGGGACGGGGTGCTTTTGAATTTTTCTTATTATTTCCATTTATAGTATTTAAATTTTTATTACACTTTTTAAATTTTTCAAATGTAACTTTCACAAGGGGTGAGCAAGCTGTTTGCCCCCCCCCCCCCCCACACACACTCTGAGTGCAATAAAAGTGATCCGGTGGCTGTAAAGCTGCTCGGATCACTTTTACTGGAAAGCCGATCACCGGCTGAAAAAAAAACAATGCCAGGATCATGGCTGCAGCTGCTTTGAGAGAAACATAAAGGCTGCCAATACTGAACTTTTACAGTGAAAATGCTAGTTGCCTAGGGATGGGCCCGGTGTTCGATTCGAACCCATGTTCGAATCGAGCACCGGGCGTTCGCTCGCTCGGCGAGCCCAGAACTATTGGGGCCGCTCGCATAAAATTCGTGTGATGCGAGCGGCCCCGCAATGCATTGCGGCCCGCGCAGTGCAATGCTGGCTGATGATTGGCCAAGCATGCACTGTGACCCCGCATGCTTGGCCAATCACAGCGCCGGCAGCGAGGAGAGCCATAATTGGCTACAGGCAGGATGCCTGTAGCCAATTATAGCTCAGGGGCTTTAGTACACGCCCCACGGTATAAGAGGCCGCCGCGCCGGCGGCCTCGCATATTCTGTTTCAGTCAGTGTCAGCGTGTCAGTGTGCTGCTGACAATATGTGCTCTATTTCTGGGGATATGTGTGTGCGTGCTGTTAGAACAGCATTGCAGTATCACATCTGGGGGGTGTCTATAGGTGGCCTGTGAAGGGGGGCAGGTTTCCTGTGCTTAGAACTTTCCCTGCAAAAAAGTCATTTTTCATTTTTCATTTCATTTTTGCAGGAAAAAAGCTATTTAAAAGCACTCGCGGCTAATGAATTGATGGCTCCTGTAACACAGAGAACTGTCATTCATTAATAAAAAACAAAAAAAAAAAAAAGCGTGGGGGTCCCCCCAAATTCAATAACCAGGCCCTTCAGGTCTGGGATGGATATTAAGGGGAACCCCAGCCAAAAAAAAAAAAAAAAAATGGCGTAGGGTCCCCCTCAAAATCCATACCAGACCCTTGAGGTCTGGTATGGATTTTAAGGGGAACCCTAGCCAAAAAAAATGGCGTGGGGTCCCCCTCAAAATCCATACCAGACCCTTATCCGAGCACGCAACCTGGCAGGCCGCAGGAAAAGAGGGGGGGACGAGAGCGCCCCCCCTCCCGCCTGAACCGTACCAGGCCACATGCCCTCAACATTGGGAGGATGCTTTGGGGGTCTAAGACCCCCAAAGCACCTTGTCCCCATGTTGATGAGGACAAGGGCCTCTTCCCCACAACCGTGCCCGGTGGTTGTGGGGGTCTGCGGGCGGGGGGCTTATCGGAATCTGGAAGCCCCCTTTAACAAGGGGACCCCCAGATCCCGCCCCCCCCCTGTGTGAAATGGTAAGGGGGTACAAAAGTACCCCTACCATTTCACCAAAAAAGTGGCAAAAATGGTAAAAATGACAGGAGACAGTCTTTGACAATTCCTTTATTAAAATCTTCTTTCTTCTTTCTTCATCCTTCGGTTTCTTCATCTTCTCCTTCCGTCATCTTCTTCCATCTTCTTCTTCCATTTTCTTCTTCCTCCGATCCGCTTCTTCTTGCGCTGGTCTTCTCGTCCTTCTCGTCCGGCATCTTCTTCCGTCGGCGTCGGTGTCGGTGTCTCTGTCTCTTCTTGGGCCGCTCCGCGCAATGGGAGGCTCCCGCTGTGTGAGGCTCCGCTCCGTCTGACAGGTCTTTTATAATGGAGGGCACCTGGTGACCCCGCCCCCTCTGACGCACGGGGACGTCATGGGGAATTCCATGATGGCTTTCCCCATGACGTCAGAGGGGGGCGGGGTCACCAGGTGCCCTCCGTTTTAAAAGACCTGTCAGACGGAGCGGAGCCTCACATAGCGGGAGCCTCCCATTGCGCGGAGCGGCCCAAGAAGACACCGACGCCGACGGAAGAAGATGCCGGACGAGAAGGACGAGAAGACCAGCGCAAGAAGAAGCGGATCGGAGGAAGAAGAAGATGGAAGAAGATGGAAGAAGATGACGGAAGGAGAAGATGAAGAAACCGAAGGATGAAGAAAGAAGAAAGAAGATTTTAATAAAGGAATTGTCAAAGACCGTCTCCTGTCATTTTTACCATTTTTGCCACTTTTTTGGTGAAATGGTAGGGGTACTTTTGTACCCCCTTACCATTTCACACAGGGGGGGGGGGCGGGATCTGGGGGTCCCCTTGTTAAAGGGGGCTTCCAGATTCCGATAAGCCCCCCGCCCGCAGACCCCCACAACCAATGGCCAGGGTTGTGGGGAAGAGGCCCTTGTCCTCATCAACATGGGGACAAGGTGCTTTAGGGGTCTTAGACCCCCAAAGCATCCTCCCAATGTTGAGGGCATGTGGCCTGGTACGGTTCAGGCGGGGGGGGGGGGCGCTCTCGTCCCCCCCTCTTTTCCTGCGGCCTGCCAGGTTGCGTGCTCGGATAAGGGTCTGGTATGGATTTTGAGGGGGACCCCACGCCATTTTTTTTTTGGCTAGGGTTCCCCTTAAAATCCATACCAGACCTCAAGGGTCTGGTATGGATTTTGAGGGGGACCCTACGCCATTTTTTTTTTTTTTTTTTTGGCTGGGGTTCCCCTTAATATCCATCCCAGACCTGAAGGGCCTGGTTATTGAATTTGGGGGGACCCCTACGCTTTTTTTTTTTTTTTCATTTTTTTTATTTTTTTTTATCAATGACTTTTTTTTTATGAATGAGTTTCAATGAATGACTGTTCTCTGTATTACGGGAGCCGTCAATTAACATTAGCCGCGAGTGATTTTAAATAGCTTTTTTACTTTCAAAAATGACACTTTGCGCAGAGACAGTTCTAAACACGGGAAACATGCGCCCCTTTACATGCATACTATAGACACCCCCCAGGTACGAAATTTAAAGGAATATTACACTTTTATTGTTTCAATTTAAGCATTATTAAAATCACTGCTCCTGAAAAAACGGCCGTTTTTAAAAAAAAAATTTGCATTGATACATGTCCCCTGGGGCAGGACCCAGGTCCCCAAACACTTTTTATGACATTAACATGCATATTAGCCTTTACAAAAATACGCACTTTTAATTTCGAACGTTCGCATCCATTATAACTAATAGGGTTCTAAAGCTCGCACGGACTTTAGGTCCGTTCGCGGGTTCTGGTGCGAGCCGAACGGGGGGGGGGGTTCGGCTCATCCCTAGTAAAAAATGTAGGTAGTAGTAGTAAAATCATATAAATTATAACCAGCCTTTGTTTTCCTTGTAGCTGTCTATAAGAATCCTGACTGCACTGCCTGTCATACAGATAGCCACAAGAGGCTGCAGCTGCCGATATGCATATATAATATAATAATAAATATATGGTGCAGCAAGTAACAACTGTGAAAAAAGGAAACACTTTTGCTCATAACCCATATAAGGATTTTGCCAATAAATACCTTTTTATAATTTTCAGGGACATCTTCTGGATTACTGGGATAAATTAACCAAGAACAAGATCTTGAGAGATGTTACTTAGAGTGGACAATACAATCTTAACATAAATGTGTATATTGATCTTTGATACCTCAGTATCAGTATCATTTTTTTTCTTTCTCCTTCCCATGAATTCCTCCTCCACATGCTTCTCACCTCCCGATATCTTCTTGCATCCTATGTCTGCCTCTTTTCCATGCCTTCCCCCTTCCATGTCTTCTTTTTTACCATGCCTTCCCTCCACCCATGTTTTCTTCCCCTCTATGCTTTTCACCTCCCTATATCTTCTCTCATCCCATGCCTTCCTCCTACCTATGCCTTCCCTCTCCCATGTCTTCCTCCGTCCCATGCCCTCTTTCTTCACATGCCTTCCCCCTTCCATGTCTTCCTCTGACTAATGCCCTCCCTCTACACATTGCTTCCTCATTCCCATTCCTTCCTTCTACCCATGTCTTCCTCCTTTCCACACCTTCCTCCTTCCCATGCCTTCCCCCCTCCATGTCTTCCTCCGACTCATGCCCTCCCTCCCTTCCTCCTTCCCATGCTTTCCTACTTTCCATGCCTTCTTTTTATTAATGTCTTCTTTCCTTCCATGCCTTCCTTCCACCCATTTCTGCCTCCTTTCCACACCTTACTCCTTCCGATGCCTTCCTCCTTCCCATGCATTCTTTTTACTCATGTCTTCTTCCTTACCATGTCTTCTTCCTTACCATGCCTTCCTTTTGCCCATGTCTTCCTCCTTTCCACACCTTCCTCCTTTCCACACCTTCCTCCTTCCCATCCCTTCCCCCTTCCATGTCTTCCTCCAACTCATGCCCTCCCTCTACACTTTGCTTCCTCATTCCCATCCCTTCCTTCTACCCATGTCTTCCTCCTTTCCACACCTTCCTCCTTCCCATGCCTTCCCCCCTCCATGTCTTCCTCCGACTCATGCCCTCCCTCCCTTCCTCCTTTCCATGCCTTCTTTTTATTCATGTCTTCTTCCTTTCCATGCCTTCCTTCCACCCATTTCTGCCTCCTTTCCACACCTTCCTCCTTCCTATGCCTTTCTCCTTCCCATGCCTTCTTTTTACTCATGTCTTCTTCCTTACCATGCCTTCCTTCTACCCATGTCTTCCTCCTTTCCACACCTTCCGCCTTCCCATGCCTTCCCCCTTCCATGTCTTCCATGTTTCAAACATAGATTACGTTGCACATCATTCTGCATAAAATCATTAAAAAAATATACCACACAGGTAGATTACATTTAGAACAATATCTGGAAACCAATGAACCATCTCTTGGGTCAAGTGGAGAAAGGCACTCTTTGTCACTCTTTGTCCATATAATCATCTGATCTTAGTAGCGTATAAGACAATAAGTTTCATACAAGAGAAAATATTGTAGTACTGCATATCTGACTGAGAAGACTAAACAATATGAGTAGGATTGTTCAATGGTGCATACCAATATCAATCCAGATATTAGTTTCACATCAGCAATGAATGTAATACAAAGTAGGTGTAGAAATAATAGGAAAGAAAACTGGTTGCAAACTGAGAAAAGCATGTAAAAATAAAAATAAAGACTAAATAGCTAGATTAGAGTTAGGGTCAAAGGTCAGGACCAGTGTATTTTTTGTATTATTATTATAAAGTGTGCTTTTATTAAAACAAAAAAAAAACTAAAAAAGTTTTAATTTTGTGTTAGTGATATTGATTTTCTAAAGCTGGAGAATGCAAAATCTGACGCTTATGTACATGGTAACCAATCAGCTTCTAATTTTAGCTTGTTCTAATGTCAACTTGGAAGCTGATTGGTTTCTATGCAGAGCTGCACTTGATTTTGCATTCTCCAGTTTTGGTAAATCAACCCCTGTGTGTGTTTTAGGTAGGACAAAAAATAAATAAAACATCCACTATTTTTTATAGGCCCTACTATGTGTACAAACAACAAATTATATTCATATATGTGGTATCATTGTGATCGCCAGGAGTAGGAGAATTTGTTTTCAGTTGTTCTTTGGCAATAGCAAGAAATATACAGCTAATTTAACTTTTAACTTTTTTAAAGTTTTATTTTACAAATTTGTCCCAGTATTCCTTTGATATATATATATATAAAAAAAAAAAAAACAGGAGATATCCATTACCATTTTCTACCAAATAAATGCTCAATTTGTGCAGAAAAAAAAAGGTATAACTTATTTGGATACACTAATTAGCAGTGATATGTACAGGTTTACTAACATGTCAGAGCAAAACTGTGCTCAGGCGTTACGATTTGTTTTACCTTCATCCTTTAGGAATGGGGACAAGGTTGTTAGACTAATTTAAAGAGAGGCATAAAGAAAGCAAAACTGGCCTATAAGCCCCCGTACACACAGACATTCCGACCACAAAATCCGTCAGATTTTTTCAGACGGATTTTGTCCGAAACTGGTGTTGTATACACACGGTCGGACAAAGTTGTCGGAAAATCCGATCGCTCCGAACGAGGTGATGTACATAACGTACGATGGGACTACGTAGAGGTCAGTAGCCAATAGCTTTCGTCTCCAAATTTCTTCTGAGCATGCGTGGCACTTTGTGCGTCGGAATTCTCTACACACGATCGGAAAAAGTCCTGCTCTAAAAATTTTTCCATCAGAAATTCCAACGGAAAAAGTCCACTAGAGTCCACACACGATCGGATTTTCGACAACATAATCCGATCAGACTTTTTTCATTGGTTATACTGCGGCAGGTTGGCTCCCCTGGGCGAGCCATCGTAGCTGTACATTGGCTCTTTAAGACGCTGTAGGAGAGGCGGTCACGCCTGCAGCGTGTCCCCGGGCATCCGCAATCGCTTGCGACAGAACCGGTAAACACACAAATCCCGGTTTTACTCAGGGGAGAGGAGACCAATCGTGTGTTCATACCAAGTATGAACACCAATCGGTCTCCTCCCCTAGTCAGTCCCATCCCCCGACAGTTAAAACACACGTAGGGAACGCAGTTAACCCCTTGATCGCCTCCTAGTGTCAACCCCTTCCATGCCAGTGACATTTATACACTAATCAGTGCATTTTTATAGCACTGATCACTGTATAAATGTCACTGGTCCCAAAAATTTCTCAAAAGTGTCCGATTTGTCCGCTGCAATATCGCAGTCCCGATAAAAATCGCTGATCGCAGCCATTACTAGAAAAAAAATAATAATAATAATAATAATAATAAAAAAAAATGCCAGAAATCTATCCCCTATTTTGTAGACGCTATAACTTTTGCGGAAACCAATCAAGATACACTTATTGCAATTTTTTTTTTTACCAAAAATATGTAGAAGAATACATATCAGCCTAAACTGAGGAAAAAAATGTGTTTTAAAAAAAAAAAATGGGATATTTATTATAGCAAAAAGTAAAAGATATTGTGTTTTTTTTTTTCAAAATTGTCGCTTTCTTTTGTTTATAGCACAAAAAATAAAAACCGCAGAGGTGATCAAATACCACCAAAAGAAAGCTTTATTTGTGGGACAAAAAGGACATAAATGTTAGTTTGGGTACATCGACGCACGACCGCGCAATTGTCAGTTAAATCGACGCAGTGCCGTATCGCAAAAAAAGGCCTGGTCAGGAAGGGGGTAAATTCTTCGGGGCTGAAGTGGTTAAAAGAGGGAATGAGGAGAGAAGAAGTTGGTAAGGTAGTTGAGTGGTGTGCTGCAAATAATTTGCTTTTGAACACTGGGAAAACAAAATACAGTGGAACCTCGAAGTACGAGCCTAATCCGTTCCAGGAGAATGCTCGTAATCCAATGTACTCGCATATCAAAGCGAGTTTTCCCATTGAAGTCAATGGAAACGAAAATAATTAGTTCCGCATTGACTTCAATTGGAAGGCAAAACAGCATGCGGCCAAAGGCGGTGGAGCGCCGGAGAGCCTCGGGAACGGCCGAAAAGGCCCGAGCACACTTCGGCAGGCCTCGGCAAACCTCGGAAAGACTCAGTTCACGAGCCTTTTCGAGGTTTGCCAAGGTCAGCCAAAGTGTGCTTGGGCCTCTTCGCCCGTTTCCGAACGCCGACGATCGGCGCTGTTCAGCTATGGCACCCCCCACCTCAGGCCAAAAGCAGTACTGCACACTGCTTTTGGCCTGAATCCTGCTCGTTTTGCGAGACAACACTCGCAAACCGAGTTAGGATTTTTAGAAATACAGTGCTCGTTTTGCAAAAACGCTCGTTAACCACGTTACTCGCAAACCGAGGTTCCACTGTAGCTGATTAGAGATTTCAGGGGGAAAAAAAATGATTTAGCTCCACCTTTTTTTCCTTCTAGTAGGTTTCTCTGTAGATATATTTTTGAAAACTTAAAGTGGATGTAAACCCGATTCATGAAATTTGAGCTGGGCACATATAGCTGCAGTTTCTCTTATTTCTCTTCAAAGCACTACGTCCCGTGGCTTTCTCCTGCTCCATTCTTCTGTTATCAGCATGATAACTTCTGATAAGTTCTCAGTCAACTGTGATAAAACCAGCCTGAAATTTGTGTCAGGGTGGGTGCTACAAATAGGTTAGCATAGAGCTGGTCTATTCACAGCACTGCTCTGCAAGTCTCTGTGAAGGGGGGTGTGTGCCTTTCCTCCAATCAGCTGTCTCACAGTGTAAGCAAAGAATCCACACCCACAGGCGAATCAGGAGGAGACAATTCTAACAGGAAGTGCACTTTCTAAACAGTATATAAAGCTGAAGAATGCAGATATATATGTAAAACTTATGTAGGATGATTTGTTTAATCTCTGTGTATTATCTGAGGCTGTTAACTTCACTGGGTATATGTTAGGGTTTACATACACTTTAACACTTTAAACCTGAACACTGTTATTAAAAAATCAAAAAAATTCTCATATTTTGAGATTTAGGAAAAACAGTCTTGAGAAGAAGGTGATTTAGCGATAGAGACCATCTATTTCTTATTCATTGAAAGTGTATTGGTGTACTGCATCTTAATATGGTATCTTTTTGGCTGATAAGATTGTTCTTTATAAAATAATTTACACCCCTCTGAAAACTATGGGCTATAAACTTCTCAGTCCCATTGCCTTTGTGGAGTGAATGATCTGACCCATCCTGGCCACCATTTGTTGAATTTTTGTCACCCAGTAGACATTTTAGGAAAATTTAAGTGAGTACACACACGTTTAGAGAGAGCTGTTATTCCAAGAGCTATTTAGGCCATAAATGTAAAAATTAAATCAAGTTAATTAGCCCAGTAGTCTTGGGTCACTGTTCTTCATGTTAGAACTCTTTTTTTAATGGGGTTGCTTGTTATTCATTTGATATGTAATAAAATGATGTGATGTAAAAGTGTGTGATGCATTTTTTTTTGTTTTTATATATTGTGTTTTTTGTTGTAAATGTATTGTATAATGACAATACATATTATCTTTATCTTATTTTATCTTCCTATGTCTTCCTTCTTCCCATGTCTTCCTCCTTCCCGTGTCTTCCTCCGTCCCGTGTCTTCCTCCTTCCCATGTTCGGCAAACACCCAAATTTGCAGGTCTCTTGGCAGGACATTAACCCAGTGCATTCTAAGCCCTGGCACAGTGAATAGCTGGTTGTTAACCACTTCAGCCCCGGACCAATTGGCAGCCAAAGGACCAGGCCCCTTTTTGCGATTCGGCACTGCGTCGCTTTAACTGACAATTGCGCGGTCGTGCGACGTGGCTCCCAAACAAAATTGGCGTCCTTTTTTTCCCACAAATAGAGCTTTCTTTTGGTGGTATTTGATCGCCCCTGCGGTTTTTATTTTTTTGCGCTATAAACAAAAATAGAGCGACGATTTTGAAAAAAAATGCAATATTTTTTACTTTTTGCTATAAGAAATATCCCCAAAAAATATATAAAAAAACATTTTTTTTCCTCAGTTTAGGCCGATACGTATTCTTCTACATATTTTTGGTAAAAAAAATCGCAATTAGCGATTATTGATTAGTTTGCGCAAAAGTTATAGCGTTTACAAAATAGGGGATAGTTTTATAGCATTTTTATTAATATTTTTTTTTTTTATTAGTAATGGCGGCGATCAGCGATTTTTATTGTGACTGCGACATTATGGCGGACACATCGGACATTTTTGACACATTTTTGGGACATTTGTCATTTATACAGAAATCAGTGCTATTTAAATAGCACTGATTCCTATGTAAATGACAGTTGTAGTGAAGGGGTTAACCACTAGGGGGCGGGGAGGAGTCAGTGTGACGTGTTGTGTTTTTTTTTACAGTAGGGGGGCGTGGCTGTACGTCTGACGTCATTGATCGGCGTTCCCGATGACAGGGAACCGCCGATCACTGACAGTCAGTGTAGGAAGCGCGGGGAGAGGTTTGTTTACATATACCTCTCCCCGTTCTTCAGCTCCGTAACCCGATCGCGGGATACCAGCGGCGATCGGGTCCGCTGGTCCCGCGGCCGTGGTCACGGAGCTCCCGACCGGGTCGCGAGCGCGCCGCTGGCGGCGCGCTCGCGCCCCCCGGGCAGGCAAATTAAAGGGGACGTACCCGTACGTGCTTTTGCCTGCCCGTGCCATTCTGTAGACGTATATCTACATGAGGTGGTCGAGAAGCGGTTAAGGAGCGGGGCCGGGAAGCTGTCAGCAGGCTTCCATGTAGAAATCTGAATGAAAAAATAAAAGTCATTGCCGGCAATAGAAAAAAGTGAAAAAAAAAAAAAAGGCATAGGGGTCCCCCTTAATCCATACCAGTCCCTTTTGGGTCTGGTATGGATTTTAAGGGGAAACCCACAGCAAAATAAAAAAAAATGGCACTGGGTTTCCCCCAAAATCCATACCAGACCCTTATCCGAACATGCAGACCGGCAGGTCAGGAAATGGGGGGGGGGGGGCATACTAGGCCACATGTGCTCAACATGGGGGGTGCTTTAGGGCAAGTAAATCTAAGCATTTATTTTATTTTCATTTTTTTAAACAAGGGTTTACAAACCCTCTAATCTTTTTATTGCTATGCATGTTCCAGTGTGGAAATTTCAACATATTATAGTTAGGGGGCCACACTACACTGGGGGCATAGATGAGACAGTGTGCCTTCAACATAGATTTGCAAAAATATGCTACTAACTTACATCCCTGTTTTTAATATATAGGGGTGCGGTCATTAAAAAAAAAAAAAAATCACATTTGTTTTGTGCAAATGAGGCAAAATCTAATTTTCTGTTTCTTTTTTTTCCTGCAGGTCAAATGTTATTCACAAAAAATACAGTGGTTTCGGAAAACATCACATTATAGCCATTAGAGGGAGCTGAGGATCATAGGAAATTAATAGACATCGTTTTTCGGTTTTTTTCGTTATTGTCGTTCGTTCGTTTTCGTACGAATGAACGAATCATTCGAATCGTACGAATCCGAAAAACGAATCGTAACGAATCGTACTAATCCGATTAACGAATCATTCGAATCGAACTAATCTGAAAAACAACGAAAATCCGAAAAAAACAAATTAGAAACAACGAATGTACTAATGAAGAAAATCCGAAAAACGAAAACGAACGAAAAATTCGTACATTCGTAACTTTTTTTTTTTGGTTGAATTGGTAATTTTCCGTGTCCCTTACAATGGTGCTGCTAAACGTGCTTCGAATGGATTGAACAAAAAAATTCGTACATTCGTAACTTTTTTTTCGATTCTTAACTTTTTTTTCGATTCGTAACTTTTTTTTTCGATTCGTAACTTTTTTTTTTTTTTTTTTCGATTTGTAATTTTCCGTGTCTCTATTGAACCAAAAAATGTGTACATGCGTAACTTTTTTTTCGATTCGTAACTTTTTTTTCAATTCGTAACTTTTTTTTTTTTTTTTTTTCGATTTGTAATTTTCCGTGTCTCTATTGAACCAAAAAATTCGTACATTCGTAACTTTTTTTTCGATTCATAACTTTTTTTTTTTCCATTCGTAACTTTTTTTTCAGTTCGTAACTTTTTTTTTTTGTTTTTTTTTTTTCGATTTGTAATTTTCCGTGTCTCTATTGAACAAAAAAATTCGTACATTCGTAACTTTTTTTTCGATTCGTAACTTTTTTTTTCGATTCGTAAATTATTAAAATGTAATAATAGCATACACATTACATCACATTATTGTGATTTATGCTCCGATTACGAATCTACGAATGTTACGAATGTACGAATAAATACGAATGCGTCCGAAAATTAAACTAACGAAAAAACGAATCAACGAAAAAATAACTCTTACGAATGTAAGAGTCGTTACGAATACGAACACCGACGAATTACGAATGTACGAATCGTTACGAATCCGAACAACGACGACTTACGAATGTACGAATCGTTACGAATCGATGGAAACGAAAAAAAACGAAACGAAAAAAAAAAACGAAACGAAAATAAACAAATTTTTTTGTTGTGCACATGTCTAGAAATTAATGATCCCCGGGTCCCTCTAGTGGCAATAACGTGGTATTTTCCTAAACCACTTTACTCTTTTACATTAACAAACAATATTTGACCTGTAGAGAAAATAGAACACTCAATGTTGCCCTTTTACACTCGCTGAACAAACAGCTCTGATTTTTCATAAATCACCCCATAGGGCTTAAAGATTGCCTGTTATTTCTTTAATTTGGATTTATTTGGTGCCACTGTTGGCAATGAACCCTTCTATGCTGAATGTTAGCAGTAAAAACCTGACAGACGTGCCAATCCCTCTACACTCTATCCAAAACTAGAAAAGTTTTGACTGTAGCTGAACTTAAAATTGAATTCTCCAGTTTTGTTGTAAAAATAAATTTGTATTGCTATCTACGGTATGACCCTTTTAGGAAAATGTATGCTTATCATCAGCCTGGTGATGTCCGCACACGGAATGGGGGAAATGGATTTCATTGGTAGTGATGCACCTGGTTTTGGTTCTAGACAGGTTCGTTGAACGTGTGTAAAGTTTGGGTGCTGAATCTGAACCCTACTAAAGTCAATGGGAGCTGAATTTAAAAAAAAACAGCTCTTGCCATTTTCTGGGCTAATAGGTAAGGGATAGTCAAACAAAGTGCATATTGGGGTGGCTATTGGCCTGGGGGACATATACCAAAGTAAAAAAAAAAACAATCAGAAGCCTTGATTTTAGTAATGCCTAATGTAGAACTAAAAGCAAAACTGGCAGTTTTTATTTTTTTTTGTTGCCATCTGTGTCACATTGGAGAGCTGTCCCTTCACCTCCTGCCCCTTAGCCAAAGCGGGAAGTGCAAGGAGATCCATCTAAAGTGATGAAATCCACCCTTGTCATCAAAACTAATGTCCCAGTTGAAAGATTTCTCCTCCTTATTATCTATACCAGACCCTTATCCTAGATGAAGGTTTGGTACAGATTTTATTCGGTGAACCTCACAAAAAATGAAATAGGGTTCCCCAATCTATACTAGCATGTTTTAGTCGGGTATGTATTTTAAGGGGGAACCTCATGCAAAAGTAAAAAAAAAGATGAAATCTCCTGCAAAATCCATATATCAGTGCAAGAGTTTTCTTCAAGCATGCAGCCTGGCAGGCCAGGAAAGAGAGGGGCAGCATGCTACACCCCCGAACCCCTAATCATTTACAAAAAAATATAAAAAGGAAATAAAACACAGAGACTGTTTTTAGAAAGTCCTTTATAAAAAAAGAAAAAGGCCCCCCATGTAAAAACCCTCATGACACACACTTGAACCCAATGACTGCTCGCCTTCCACTGAAAACTCTGGTGGATGACAGACATACAGTATCTCACAAAAGTGAGTACACCTCTCACATTTTTGTAAATATTTTATTATATCTTTTTATGTGACAACACTGAAGAAATTACACTTTTCTCCAATGTAAAGTAGTGAGTGTACAGCTTGTATAAGAGTGTAAATTTGCTGTCCCCTCAAAATAACTCAACACACAGCCATTAATGTCTAAACCACTGGCAACAAAAGTGAGTACACCCCCAGTGGCATACCTAGGGCATTTGACACCCGAGGCCCATCCTATATCTGGCACCCCCCCCCCCCCCAATCCGGCTTTGTTTGGGTCTCTGGGCAGCCGGATGGTGGCTCAGGTCTGTGGGTGGGATGGGAGACCTGGGCGGAGCTGTGGGGGGATGGGCAGCCCGTGACAATAGACGGGACAGGACAGAGGTGTCAGTCACTCAGGTGTGAGCAGATGCCACATTTTTGGACAGATCGTGCCACGGTCAGGAAAGTAGAGAGCTGGACTGGAGCTGCTATGAGGGAGAAATCAAGAGTGAGACGGGGAGACAGCTAACAATACAAAGTATGGCCCATACTTTGTATTATCTACTGTCCTCAGGGACAGATCTGATCCAGAGATCCCACTGTATGGCGATCTCTGGATCGGATCTGTCCCTAGGGACAGCAGACAATGGCATCATTGGCATTGATGATTTGATTCGGATTTGGGAACTGACCTGCTGACAAGGCGTGTTGCTTGCTGGACCATGGACGGGATCTGATGGCTGCAGGGAAGATGGCAAGCCTGCATTCTGCAACCTGTACACAGCACATGCCTGCACTTTGCAACCTGTACATAACACACGCCTGTATTCTGCAACCTGTACATAACATGCCTGTATTCTGTAACCTGTACATAACATGTGCCTGTATTCTGTAACCTGTACATAACATGCCTGTATTCTGTAACCTGTACATAACATGCCTGTATTCTGTAACCTGTACATAACATGCACCTGTATTCTGTAACCTGTACATAACATGCCTGTATTCTGTAACCTGTACATAACATGTGCCTGTATTCTGTAACCTGTACATAACATGCCTGTATTCTGTAACCTGTACATAACATGCCTGCATTCTGTAACCTGTACATAACATGCCTATATTCTGTAACCTGTACATAACACACGCCTGTATTCTGCAACCTGTACATAACATGCCTGTATTCTGTAACCTGTACATAACATGTGCCTGTATTCTGTAACCTGTACATAACATGCCTGTATTCTGTAACCTGTACATAACATGCGCCTGTATTCTGTAACCTGTACATAACACATGCCTGTATTCTGCAACCTGTACATAACATGCCTGTATTCTGTAACCTGTACATAACATGCCTGTATTCTGTAACCTGTACATAGCATGCCTGTATTCTGTAACCTGTACATAACATGCCTGTATTCTGTAACCTGTACATAACATGCCTGTATTCTGTAACCTGTACATAACATGCCTATATTCTGTAACCTGTACATAACATGCCTGTATTCTGTAACCTGTACATAACATGCCTGTATTCTGTAACCTGTACATAACATGTGCCTGTATTCTGTAACCTGTACATAACATGCCTGTATTCTGTAACCTGTACATAACATGTGCCTGTATTCTGTAACCTGTACATAACATGCCTGTATTCTGTAACCTGTACATAACATGTGCCTGTATTCTGTAACCTGTACATAACATGTGCCTGTATTCTGTAACCTGTACATAACATGTGCCTGTATTCTGTAACCTGTACATAACATGCCTGTATTCTGTAACCTGTACATAACATGCCTGTATTCTGTAACCTGTACATAACATGTGCCTGTATTCTGTAACCTGTACATAACATGTGCCTGTATTCTGTAACCTGTACATAACATGTGCCTGTATTCTGTAACCTGTACATAACATGCCTGTATTCTGTAACCTGTACATAACATGCCTGTATTCTGTAACCTGTACATAACATGCCTGTATTCTGCAACCTGTACATAACATGTGCCTGTATTCTGTAACCTGTACATAACATGCCTGTATTCTGTAACCTGTACATAACATGCCTGTATTCTGTAACCTGTACATAACATGCCTGTATTCTGCAACCTGTACATAACATGCCTGTATTCTGTAACCTGTACATAACATGCCTGTATTCTGCAACCTGTACATAACATGTGCCTGTATTCTGTAACCTGTACATAACATGTGCCTGTATTCTGTAACCTGTACATAACATGTGCCTGTATTCTGTAACCTGTACATAACATGTGCCTGTATTCTGTAACCTGTACATAACATGTGCCTGTATTCTGTAACCTGTACATAACATGCCTGTATTCTGTAACCTGTACATAACATGCCTGTATTCTGCAACCCCCCCTCCACCCTTATCAGGTCAGCCCCCCTTCTCTGACAGACCAGCACAGTAAGGATGGCAGGGCAGACATACTCCTCCAGCCTCCACTCACAACCCACACACCCCCTATCACCAGCTCACCTGGGCTCTCAGCTTCAGCTGGGGAGGTTTAGACTCCGGAAGATGGTGTGGAAACAGTGTGTAACAGCAGCCACCCTGCGCTGAATGATGACACACTCAGCTCGGCTGCTCAACAGTGGTGGGTGGAGCTAGCAGGGGGAAACAGAAACCAGACCATACTATTACGGCCACAGCACAAAAAATCACTAAACAGAGCAGCCAGAGCCAGGGATACCCTCAGGATTCTGTCAGTGTCACCCGACCTTGGTGCAGAACAAACCCCCATAGCAATGCCATCCGACCACTGACACCCCCCCAATGTGTGGCACCCGGGGCAGAACGCCCCCCCCCGCCCCCCGCTTGGTACGCCCCTGTACACCCCTAAGTGAAAATGTCCAAATTGGGCCCAATTAGCCATTTTCCCTCCCCGGTGTTATGTGACTTGTTAGTGTTACAAGGTCTCAGGTGTGAATGGGGAGCAGGTGGGTTACATTTGGTGTTATCGCTCTCACTCTCTCATACTAGTCATGGAAAGTTCAACATGGCACCTCATGGTAAAGAACTCTCTGAGGATCTGAAAAAAAAGAATTGTTGCTCTACATAAAGATGGCCTAGGCTATAAGAAGATTGCCAAGACCCTGAAACTGAGCTGCAGCATGGTGGCCAAGACCATACAGTGGTTTAACAGAACAGGTTCCACTCAGAACAGGCCTCGCCATTGTCGACCAGAGAAGATTAGTTCACATGCTTAGCGTCATATCCAGAGACAAGCAGACTAAGGACATGGATTACTGAAACCATGTCCTGTGGTTTGATGAGACCAAGATACATTTATTTGGTTCAGATGGTGTCAAGCATGTGTGGCGGCAACCAGGTGAGGAGTCCAAAACAAGTGTCTCTTGCCTACAGTCAAGCATTATGTGATGGGAGAGTCATGGTCTGGGGCTGCATGAGTGCTGCCGGCACTGGGAAGCTACAGTTCATTGAGGGAACCATGAATGCCAACATGTACTGTGACATACTGAAGCAGAGCATGATCCCCTCCCTTTGGAAACTGGGCCACAGGGCAGTATTCCAACATGATAACGACCCCAAACACACCTCCAAGATGACCACTGCCTTGCTAAAGAAGCTGAGGGTAAAGGTGATGGACTGGCCAAGCATCTCTCCAGACCTAAACCCTATTGAGCATCTATAGGGCATCCTCAAATGGAAGGTGAAGGTGAAGGTCCCTAATAGGGATAAGCCTTGATGTTTGACGTAAGTTCGACTCGAACATCGGGTGTTCGCCGGTTCGGAGAATACCGAACATTATGGGGCGTTCGCAGTGCATTGATGTCTAATGATTGGCCAAAGCATGCACCTGACCTGCATGCTTCGGTGAATCACAGTGCTAATTATTGAGAGAATGTTAGGCAGGTTAGTGACGTGCAGGCAGTTGTGTGTGTGTGTATATATATATATATATATATATATATATATATATATATATATATATATATATATATATATATATATATATACACATATATATATACACACACACATAAACACTCAGTATAGCCAGTGTAGTGTAGACTATATATACAGTGCAGGCAGTGTATTTATATATATATATATATATATTCAGTGTAGACTATATATACAGAGCAGGCAGTCTAGTGTGTGTGTATATATATACAGGGGTCAAGTCCTGGGGAAAAAAGTGTGGGAACTCCCACCCAAGATCCACTCGCCCACCCAAAAAAAAAAAAATGATACGCTCATGTGCACGAACGCTTCAAAAGTGATATTTTTCATCCAATTTTCGTATTGTGTGTATGAAGCTTAACTGTTAGTACATTAAAAAAAAAACAATCATCAAACATAAATACGGTAATTCTCTGAATAATCAGCATTCATTCAATTGTGCTTCCATGCAAATGTGAACATCATGTTCTGATCTTTATTGAGGAATTCTATTTTGTATATAGAGTGTTTATGTGGTGAGTTTACACTTTTCATTGAACAGAGTTTGGATAACAAAGGGTTAAATGGAAAGGTAATAAATTAACTGCACATTATCTGGACAGAATGCTTGGGGAGATAGTGATGTGTTCCTGCTTAGGAGATGTATGTTAGCTTGGGGGGGGCTGCAAACTCTGCAGGGCTCCAACACACACTCGCTGCTATTCCAACCCTTCACATATTTCCACATAAACTTCCCTCCTGGCAAAACTTTAAACTTTGCCAGGTATTGTGCTCAGCTTACCACCCCAAACTGATGTTCCTCCCTCAGCTCACCTCTCTCCCTGCCTGTCCTGTGAGCAGAATAGCTGTGCTCCTCCTCTGGGTTCTCTCATCATATGGCACTGAAGATAGAGGAGGGGGGGATTCAGAGGGACACACAGAGCAAGTATTCAGGAGACTGGGGGGGATAAGGAGACAGAAAATCAGGAGGGGCCAGCGGGGAGGAGCGCATCATGAGAGGTCTGACTAAATACAATCTCTTAGCAGCAGGGACCTGATCTACCTGTCAACCAACTGTGATTGACAGGTAGATCGAAGCGGAAGCTGTCATGGGGCCCCCTACTGGCAATGCCTGAATGGTGAGGTGTGCGGCACTTACTATTGCGAGCTGTGTCGGCAGCTGCTGGTGTAGCACCTGCCACACAGCTTGCATACTATAAAGTCTTGCAGGACACGGCTGCTAACGGGAACTGAGTTCCTGTTGTGGAAAAAGTACAGGAACTCCGTTCCCATGCGTTCCTGCAGGACTTGAGCCCTGTATATATATATATATATATATATAAAATACAGTGCAGTCAGTGTAGAATATATATGCAGTGTAGTATTATATATATAATCCATGATGGTTTCCATGATGTAAAAAAATGAGACAAAGATAAATAATTTCAGTACTTTTTCCACCTTTAATGTGACCTGTAAACTGTACAACTCAATTGAAAAACAAACTGAAATATTTTAGGTGGAGGGAAGTAAAGCTAAAAAACAAAAATAATGTGGTTGCATAAGTGTGCACACCTCTTATAACTGGGGATGTAGCTGTGTTTAGAATTAAGCAACTACATTCAAACTCATGTTAAAAAGGAGTTGGTCCGTAGAGTTTATTTTATTGAGTATAAAAAATAGGTAACAGTACAGCCTATACAGTACAACATGTGCATGACTTATATATAGGGGTGCAATGGATCAAAAAACTCACGGATCGGATCGATCCTCGGATCAGAGTCACAGATCGGATCATTTTTCGGATCAGCAAATAATAATTGAATTTGCAAAAACCTGTTAAAATTCCACCACCATATTGTCCCCACTGTAATATCATATATAGAAAGCAATCAGCGCAAACCCAAAACAATTACAGAAATAAAATACGTGCAAGCTGAACACAAAGAAGGCAAATCACCAATCCTTCAAAATACAATATAAAAAGTGGAACAAGTGCAGCGCATCAGAATGAAAAGGTTGTATAAAAAATAAATAAATATAGTGATAATAAAGTTCATATCCTGCAGATATGAGAAGACGTGAGTGGATGAATTATTGTAGATAAGCACCCAGGTGACTGTAGATCATAATTCAAACGAATCTTTAAAGTGAAATCCTCCACCAAAGCAGATAAGATACTCTTACCAGAAGTGCCAAGCACATTCACATGGAACCAGTCAGGGATGATATGTGAGATTCCAATCCAGGCTGGATACAATCTGGGTGATGACCAGGCAGCAGAAGAAATCTTTACAAATTGCAGCTGAGCGACCATTAGCAGGCAACGTTGATCCAGACAAAGAATTCCCCAAAAATAAGAAATGAAGGGGGGACACTCTAAGTGTAGACTGTATAATACTATTTATTAAAAAAATATAAAAAATAAAAAAAAAAGCAATCGCAAAATGATAAGGCAAGAAATTGTTTGTATAGGCAGTGGGTCAGATATGCATTACCAGGACGGTAATAGTTTTCAAAGTCCAGCAAAGAAAAGTACAACAGAACCTTCTCTGGTATTGGGGCATGCACACACTGCTTAATGCAATAACAAACGAGTGCTGTATAATATAGAAATAGCAATACAGCAATGCAAAGATCGCGGTTAGTGCCGCTGTAGGTGATGGTGAGAAGCGGGTGACTCATAGGCTCATCCCCCGTACGCACGTTACGTCCTTCTGGACTTCGTCAGCGGTGGGTGGAGCCTATCTGTCACCTCGCAAATCTATTTATAGAGGCCAGGGCGGTCTTAGAGGAACGTGCTATGCAAATGGACACAATAATGCCGGCAAGCCAAGCGATCTAGTGTCTCCTATGTTGCTAATTAACACCATATCCTTCTTGGGGACACCTGACTGGCTCAAACTACATTAATGAAAATTAAAAAATAAAACACTCTAAACCACCTGAATGTGATTCTGATTGGCATTAATAGTATGGACTATAATTATAAGCCTTAATTAATACTTTTATAATAAAAAAATAAAAATAAAAAAAAATAATAATAAAAAGCACCTCAAAGGTACCTTATTAAAATTATAAAAAATTTGACAAATGAGAACGATTAATTATATATCACCCGCATCTATCACCACCTACTAACAAACAATATTAATAAAAATATCCACATATAATTAAATCCGACAATCTAGCAACATAAAGGGAGATGGCAATATTTAATTATTTATCAGATATGAAACAATTTAAGTTGAATTCCACATTTTTTTTTTTTTTTTAAATCTTTATTTATTTTTGAATTTCAAAGTACATAAACATAAAACCAACAGTAAATTTCAACTTTAACATGCATTGACATACTATTTCCTTCCCTCCCCCCCCCCTCCCCCCCTCTCCTTGCATAATCTCTCTAAGAGGTCCCGGCCCTGCATTCCCGTTAATAGGCAAGTACTCCCAACAATAAATGAGAAGGGATAACCTAACCTGTAATCTCGGCTAGGTATCTCCATGAGTCCTTAAAGTCGTTCCAGTCCCTCCATTTCTCTTTCCCGTCTATTTCGGCCTCTCCCACAGTCACGTCCGCGCTTTGGATCCTTTGAGTCTCATTCACACTATAAATCCAGTCCCCCAAAGTCGGGCCGGACACCTCCCGCCATTTTTTCGACACTAAGCTCTTTGCTTCATTTAAAAGGACCGGAATTATAGAAGTTTTATAATGTTTCCATGGAGTCCCCGTCCCGTGGAACAGACACGTCCAAGGATCCTCTACAATTACTTCCTTTGTTATAGCAGAGATCAGATCTAGAACTCCCTTCCAGTATTTCTTGATCACCGGGCAGTCCCAAAAAATATGGGCCAATGTGCCCCTAGCTTTGCAGCCTCTCCAGCACTCTGGGGACGCCCCAGCCTGGTATTTACTCATCCTATCAGGGGTTAGATACCATCTTGCGAGGCATTTAAAGTTATTTTCCACCGATTTTATGGGGAATGTCGAGCTGTGGATTGTTTTAAATATTTTTTCTAACCTATTCTTGCCACACTGTATCCCTAATTCCTCTTCCCATTTCTTGACGTATGGAGGCACGTCACACACTTCTTCGTTTATTAAAATTTTATAGATGCGAGAGATACTATTCCTCGTGGACTCCCGTAGGGTGAGTTTCTCCAACTGCGTATAATTGCCCTCCTCACGGATCGGACCGGGGAGGCTCTCCACTAAGTGTTTTAATTGTGCATACCTCCATAAGTCAATTTCCAGTATTTCTGTGCGCAAACTTAATTCTTGGTATGTGCAAATTTTCCCTTTTTTTATTATGTCCCTCACTTGTGTCCCCTCTAGCTTAATCCAATTCCCCCCTATCTCTCTACCCCCTGGTGCAAACATAGTGTTATTTTTTAAATGTATTAAAGAAGAGTTAAATTTATATATTTTTTTTTTGTGAAAACTGTCCCAAAAATCTAGTGTGACTCTAGTTATCTCGTGTGCACTATTTACTAGTGCCCTAAAACAGGGTGGGTTCCAAATATCGTGACCTAAGTCCCTATTACTTATTGTGTTTTCTAGGCTAATCCATCTTTTATCCTCCCCCCCTTTCACCCATTCCATCACCCGTGATAGTGCAATCGCTCGAAAGTATTTTTCGAAATCGGGGACTGCCAGTCCCCCATGTTTTTTCTCGCGGCTGAGTAAACAGGCTGCGATACGCGGTTTTGTGTTAGCCCAAATGAACCTGGAAATAATTTGTTTTAAGGTCTTAAAAAACACATTGCTAATGGCTATGGGAAGCATCTGGAATTTGTAGTTAATTTTGGGCCGACGGTCATTTTTAGTGCATTGATGCGGCCTATCCACGAGAGCGGTCTTAACGAAATTTTGTGTAGTTCCGTTCTTATCTCGTCTAGCAGGGGGAGATAGTTTATTAAATATATTTTTTTTGTTGTCTCCGCCAGTCTAATCCCCAGGTATTTTATGTTTTCTCTCCAAGGGAAAGTAAACTCTCTTGCTAACAGGTCTGTCTCCTCCTTTTTTATATTGATGCTTAATATTTCTGATTTACCGAGATTGATTTTTAGATTTGAAAGCCTCCCATAGGTTTTTAGAACTGACAGCAGGTTGGGAATAGTAATCCTGGGGTTGGTGATGTAGAAGAGAACGTCATTAGCAAAAGCCGCAAGTTTATGGACCTTGTCTCCCACTCTGATCCCTGTTATGTCGTTGTTTATGCGGATTGCGGACAGAAGAGGCTCCAGGGACAGAACAAACAAAAGTGGGGACAAAGGACACCCTGACGCGTTCCATTCCCCATGACGAACCCCTCAGAGGGCATCCCATTTACCCTTACAGAGGCTTGGGGCTGATTATACAGGACTCTGATCCACTGCAGCATCCTAGAGCCGAACCCCATTGCCTCCAAGGTTCCCATCATGTGTCCCCAGTCTACCCTGTCGAACGCTTTCTCGGCATCGATCGACAGAAGTAGACTGGGGACCTTCGCCTTCCTGGCGGCATGGAGCAGCAATAAGGTCCGGACCCCGTTATCCCGGCCTTCTCTCCCAGTGATAAAGCCAACTTGATCCGGGTGTACTAATCCCCGCATTTTATCCTTCAGTCTATTAGCTAGAACTTTTGCATATAACTTAGTATCTGTGTTTAAAAGAGCTATCAGGCGGTAACTTGAGCACAAGGTCCTATCTTTGCCTTCCTTCAATATGAGAGTGATTGATGCCTCGAGGGCCTCTCTCCCCATTATACAGTCCGTTCCCAGATGGTTCCAATATCGACATAGTCTCGGGACTAAAATATCTTTATACTTCTTTAAATATGTCAATGTTAAGCCATTACACATTTAACCCCCTCTGAACCAAAACCTGCATTTCATGGATCCAGAATGATTCTCGCCGACTTAATTGTCTCAAAAAATTCCCCCCTCTCCAATGCGGGGTGACTTTCGAGTCCCCAAAATTTCAAACACTTGGGGTCCCTATCGTGATGAAGCCTAAAGTATTTTGACACCTTATGAGTGATTAATCCTTTTTTGATATTATTGACGTGTTCGCCTATGCGTACACTGAGAGGTCTGGAAGTCCTCCCAATATACTGTTTACCACAGTCGCATTCCAAAACGTATACGACACCAATGGTGTTACACGTAATTAGATTTTTTATTGGATATGTAACACCAGTGGTGGCACTGGAGAACTCTTTTCTCCTTTTAACATTATGTTTGCACTGTCTGCAAGGTAGACAACGCCCACAGGCATAAAAACCTGTCAAAAGAGATTTTTTTTTTTTTTCTTTCACAATGGGGGGGGGGGGTCTAATACACTGGGGGCTAGCACATCCCTGAGAGTAGGTGCTTTTTTATAAATTAACCTAGGTCGTGGCGGTATGACCTTTCCTAAAATATTATCTTTTTTAAGGATATCCCAATGTTTCATGATTATTTTTTTGAATTTTCTATGCTGGATGTTGAAATCCAAAATAATTCTAAATTTCGATCCTGCTTTTTGAGGTTTCTTTGGTTGTGAATTGGAAACCAAAGTAGTGCGATCAAGTTTGCTGATATTCTGAATCTCGTTGGAGATGGTATTTTTATCGTACCCTTTCTGGAGGAACCGCTCAGCCAGAACATCTGATTGAGCAAAAAAATCCGTCTCCAATGAACAATTACGTCTCAACCGTATAAATTGTCCCCTTGGAATGTTGCACAACCAAGATTGGTGATGGCAACTATCCAAGGGGATGAAACTATTTCTATCGGTTGTTTTAAAAAAAAAAATGTTTTAAGAGATGGACCTTCCCTAAAAATTTCTAGATCAAGGAATGTGATCCTTGCTAAATCTGCATTCCATGATAATTTAATATTTTTAGTATTACCATTTAACTTAGACATAAACAGTTTGAGGCTGGTCATATTTCCCTCCCAAACAATAACCAGATCATCTATATATCTGTAGTATTGTTTAAGCTTCACAGGTCTATCATTAAAAACAGTGTCCTCCTCCCAAAAAGCCATAAACAAATTGCGACGCTTGGAGCGAAACGTGCGCCCATTGCAACTCCAAGGGTCTGAAGAAAAAACTTGTGATCGTACCAAAAATAATTCCTACTTAGACAAAAATCTAAAGCTTCTAAAAGGAAATTCTGATAAGTGGTAGATAAATTAGACCCTTCAAGGGCCCATTTGACCGAATGCAATGCATCTTTGTGACCTATAATGGTATACAAAGAGCCCACGTCTGCTGTCACTAAAATAGTGTTGTCATTAGCAGGCGTGGATTCTTTAATCTGAATAGCGTGTTTTGTGTCTTTCAAAAATGTGGTGGTTTTAACAACTAACGGTTTGAGAAAGAAATCAATATACTGTCCTAAACGGGCAGTAACTGAATCGATCCCATTAACAATTAGTCTACCCGGGGGTCTATGCGGGTCTTTGTGAATTTTCGGTAAAAAATAGATGATAGGCCTTCTACATGCACTAGGATCTAGATAAAGAGACTCTTTTTTATTTATAACACCTCTATTTTTTCCTGATTGCACCAGGTCATGAAGCTCACCTTTGAAGATAAAAACTGGATCAGTTCCTAAAATCCGATATGTATTATCATCAGATAGTAATCTGTCCATTTCTTCTTTGTAATATGTTTTGTTCATGACCACCAGACCTCCTCCTTTGTCCGCAGGGTGAACTACAACTTCCTTATTTTTCTCCAAGGACGCTATACCTATTTTCAAAAAATGTGGATCTCTTACTTTTTTAATTTTCATCGCCTCCAGATCACTGGAGACCATGTTTTTAAAAACTTCAATGTGCCTATGATCATTTTTAGGTGGATTAAACACAGATTTATTGGCTAATTTGGAATGAGTGCCCTGTGTAACTCCCTCCACATTAGTAACATTAACAGGTGCTGGGAAAGACCCACTGTAATATCGACAGTCTCCCCACTGTAATATACAATCCCCCACTGTAATATTGGCTGAGCATGGCTGGGTACGGCTGAGCATGGCTGGGTACGGCTGGGTATCGCCAAGTATTGTCAGAGTATTGGCAGGGTATGTCAGAGTATTGGCAGGGTATGACAGGGTATTGGCAGAGTATTGTCAGAGTATGGCAGAGTATTGCAGAGTATTGGCAGAGTATTGCAGAGTATTGGCAGGGTATGGCAGGGTATTGTCAGGGTATGGAGGAATGGCTGTGACTGCAATTGTCACAGAGCAGCGCTGTGGGCACTACAGATCTAGCCCACAGCTCTGCTGCCATCTGATCTCTCCCCTCAACTGTACAGATCTGTACACAGAGGGGAGAGAGGAACCGGCGCCATCTTGATATGTTTACAAGTGATCGCTCCGTCATTTGACGGAGCGATCACATTGTAAATGGCCGACGGGTGCACCAAGATGGCCGCCGCTCCGGAGCTCTGCTGCCATCTGATCTCTCCCCTCAACTGTACAGATCTGTACACAGAGGGGAGAGAGGAACCGGCGTCATCTTCATTTGTTTGTAAATGGCCGACGGGTGCACCAAGATGGCCGCTGCTCCGGAGCTAGGCGGAAGCCGCGGCCTTTCCTAAGGCCGAGGCGGCGGAGCGTTCCGCGAAGCGCTCCGCGGATCGCGGCGTGTGCCGATCCAAACAGGGTGACCCGTTCGGATCACGGATCAGTGACGATCTGTTGCACCCCTACTTATAAATGTCGGTAGAAACATCAAACTCCAATACAGGAAGAATACGCACATGAACTAATGGCATCCCTGTCTTAGTCCGTAGGGTTCAGTATTGAGTTGGCCCACCCTTTGTAGCTATACCAGCTTTAACTCTTCTGGGAGGGTTGTGGTCAAGGTTTAGTAATGTGTCTATGGAAATGTTTGACCATTCTTCCAGAAGCGCATTTGTGAGGTCAGGCACTGTTATTGGATCACAGTCTCTGCTATAATTCATCCCAAAGGTGTTCTATCCTGTTGAGGTCAGGACTCTGTGCAAGCCAGTCAAGTTCCTCCACTAAAACTCCCTCATCCATATCTTTATGGACTTTGTTTGTGCACTGGTGCACAATCATGTTGGAACAGGACCAGTGCACAAAGCAAGATCCATAAAGACATGAATGAACGAGTTTGGGGTGAAGGAACTTGACTGGGCTGCAAAGAGTCCTGACCTCAACCCAATAGAACGCCTTTGGGATGAATTAGAGCAGAGACTGCGAGCCAGGCCTTCTCTCCAACATCAGCACCTGACCTTACAAATACGCTTCTGGAAGAATGGTCAAACATTCCCATAGACATACTCCTAAACCTTGAGGACAACCTTCCCAGAAGAGTAGAAGCTGGTATAGCTGCAAAGGGCAGGCAAACTCAATATTGAACCCTACGGACTGAGACAGGGATGCCATTAAAGTTCATGTTATTTTGTAACCAATGGCTTGGAGAGATAAATTCTGGTGTCTCTACCGCAGACTTTGGATTTCTACTTCTGTAACGGGTGCAGAAAAATTTTTCTTTGAGTGTCGGAGGCAGATTCACAACGTAACCCTATAGAGGTACTGTTGATGAAAGCAAGAATTGGCCTTGCTGTCAAAAATTGTAATGATATGCACCTGTCAAACAGGTGTGGAAAAATTGTTCTTTGGGTGTCAGTGGTGCCTTCACACCGTAACCCTATAGAGGTACTCTTGATGAAAGCAAGAATTGGCCTTGCTGTCAAAAATTGTAATGATATGCACCTGTCAAACAGGTGTGGAAAAATTGTTCTTTGGGTGTCGGTGGTGCCCTCACACCGTAACCCTATAGAGGTACTCTTTGATGAAAGCAAGAATTGGCCTTGCTGTCAAAAATTGTAATGATAAGCACCTGTCAAACAGGTGCGGAAAAATTGTTCTTTGGGTGTTAATTGTGCCCATGAAACCTACACCAAAAACATTCTTCCTGATAAAATCAACACCCAAAACTCTAGGCAGCCTAGAAGTCCTGCAGAGATTCCACCTCCCGAAAACACTTAATCAGCGACATTGGCATCAGGGGCTTCATAGCTGCTGGTAATCCAGAACTGATTCATTTTGATAAAAGTCAGGCGGTCCACGGAGTCTGTGGACAGGCTCGTTCTATGATCAGTAACAAAGCCCCCAGCAGCGCTGAATGCCCGT
This sequence comes from Lithobates sylvaticus, assembly GCA_028564925.1. Classification (NCBI taxonomy): domain Eukaryota; kingdom Metazoa; phylum Chordata; class Amphibia; order Anura; family Ranidae; genus Lithobates; species Lithobates sylvaticus. The sequence continues at coordinate 526,652,848 of CM053028.1, forward strand.
TCGGAGAGCACGCTGGATGCAGGGCAGCCAGCAGCTCAATAGCATACTGGGCAAGTGCTGGCCAGTAGTCTATTCTCATGACCCAGTAAGCCAGTGGATCGTCGACTGGAAAGCTCTCCATCTCTGTTTTTTACCCCTAGATAATTGTCCACCATGTGATGCAGACGCTGCCGATGGGATGTGGAAGCTGACAGCCCTGGGCAGCGAGGACTAAAAAAATTTAGAAATACATCACTGTGGTGGCTGCCTTCTTCTCTCTTGGCCAACAGAACTTACCAGAGTCAGGAAAAGTGTTCGATGAAATTTTCTTTAAGGTGTCCTCAAGAGATTTCATCTTCTGCACTCTCTGTGGGGATGGGATGTGTTCTGAGACTTTCGTCTTATAACGGTGGTCAAGAAGGGTTGCCAACCAGTAGTGATCGTTTTCCTATACGCCACGTATTCTTGGGTCCCAGGCTTTGAAGCATGTGAGAGCCCATGCACCGCCAATTTGCAGAGGCATGAGAAGAAGACTCATTGGGGTGACTGAGGATTATAGTGACTGCCTCCTCCCAGCCATGTACTACTCCCAAGGGTTCTGCAGATGGAAAACATCTCTTACTGTTTGACGTATATCTTCCTCTGCTTCAATGCCTCAGAAACTTCCAAAATCCTCCTTCTCCTCTTGTGTGTTCTGTGGCATAGGAACAATGGTGTCTGCATAATGTGGGCCTTCAGAGGAAAGGAAGTCCTCCTCTTCGTCCTGCTGCTCTGCCTCGAGTGCCCTGTCCATAATGCCATGCAGAGTCTGCTCCAGCAGGAACACAACAGGGATTGTGTCACTAATGCATGAATTGTCACGGTTCACCATCCTTGTGGCCTCCTCAAATGGTGACAGTGCCTGCATTTTTTATGAGCAGCCATTGGTGTGGGGAAAAAAGCCGTCCTGAGCCTGTCGTTGTGCCATATTCGCACAAGTACTCGTTGATGGCCCTCTGCTGCATGTGCAGCCACTGCAGCATTGCCAAAGTCGAGTTCCACTTGGTGGGCATGTCACAAATCAGGTGGTTTATTGGCTGGTGGAATTTCCGCTGAATTTCAGCCAACCGAGCACTGGCTATGTATGACTTTCTTTATTTACATATTATTCTTAAGGATTTGTGATTTACCTTTTTGTGTTCAGCTTGCAATTTTGTTTGTCTTTTGTTAATTTTGGTTTGCGCTGATTGCTTTATATACTATATGTATGACTGCCTAAAATGGCTACACACTCTTCTGGCCTGCTTTAGTAGATCTTCCAACCCTGGGTACCTATTTAGGAAATGCTGCACCACCAAATTGAGGACATGTGCCAGGCATGGCACATGTGTCAGCTTTCTCTGTCTAAGGGCAGACCGGAGGTTGGTGCCATTATCACACACCACCATTCCTGGCTCCAGCTGGCTTGGCGAGAACCACCTCTGGGCCGGTCCCTGTAGAGCTGCAAGAATCTCTGCTCCGGTGTTGTTCCTTTACCCTAAACACACCAGCTTAAGCACTGCATGGCACCTTTTTCAGTACCCACAGGAATTTGAAGTATTTTCGGATTTAAGCAGACAAACAAAAGAAAGAAGGAGATTATTGAAACCCCTGCTGGAACACTTAAAGAGCAAGGGGTTAACATATAGGTGGGGTTATCCAATTTCTCTGATAATTAGAAAGGACAGCATCTATTCAAGCTAAGTGATCCTCAACAGCTGCCAGAACTATTTGTATTCCTGGAATCAGAACCATTTGCAATACCCAATTGGATGAGAATAATATAAAGGGATCAGGAGTGTGCAAGATAAATAGAAGACAGCGGATATAGTTGATAGCATCATGAGGAGCATGAAAACTCGACTTTGTCCTGTTATATAATTTTTTTTTTTTGGGGGGGCCTGTTTTTTTTTGTTTTCCGTCCCCGCCTTTTTTTTTGTTTTTTTTTTTTTTGTCCCCCCCCTCCTTTTGGATGATTTCTTTTTTATCTCCCCCTTTTTTTTTTTTTTTACACGGTGATGCATATGTCAATATGATTGGTAATATTTAAACACAGAAATGTACATGATATATGGTAATGAGGAGGAGTATTTTTTTTCTTTCCTCTCCCTTCTTTTTTGCTTCCTTTTCACTAGGAGAAACAGCACAATGTGTTTTTTTAATGTTTTTTTTCTTTCACTGGGGGAAATAGTATAATAATTAACATATGTATACATTAATATGAGTGATAGCATTGGAACGTATATATATATATATATATATATATATATATATATATATATATATATATATATATATATATATATATATGCAGTATGATATAGATGAGGAGGACGGGGGGGTTACTTTTTTTTTGTGCCTCCCTCCTTCCCCTCCCCTGAGGGGTGGGGAGGTGGGTGATGGGAGGGGAGGAGGGGAATGATAGAGGAAATTAGACAAAGTTGGAAATAAATGTTTATATCATGATAAATATAAATCTACCAATATTGTATAGATACATAAAAAAGAGGACATATTATTGTGTGGTTAGGTTATTCTCACTTCATACCTCCATGCTTAACTATACTCCCCAAAATACGTCTCTCCTCTAGGTTGAAGAAAAAGCCAGAGACGTTGAATAACATTTTTTTTTTTTTTTTTTTATTATATATTATTTAATTTTTTTTTTCTCCCAGAGACTGATTGGTAAAAAGCCATCCGGTTGGCTGGGTAAAGAGGTGTTGAGGAGAGAGACTCTCCCATACCCGTTTTTTTATTTTTATTTTTTTTTCTCTCTCTTCTCTCTCTTCCTCCCCTTTTTTGGTCGGCCCCTCCCCCCTCGGCTCCCCACCCCGGACTTCCCTGAATACATCGCCCCATAGTGGTAGGGGTGGCTGAATTTAAGCTATTGTAGAGGGAAATAGAAGGGGAAAGAAAATGACAAAAATGTATTTTTTATCTTATAATGTTAAGGGCCTAAATAGCCCCGAAAAATGGGTAAGATTGATAACAGAACTAAGAAGATTAAAAGCCCATGTAATATTCTTGCAGGAAACACATTTAAAAAGTGATGGGATTCCATGGCACAGAAATTTTGATTTCCCAAATATATATCATAGTACTTTAGAAAATTCAAAATCAAGGGGAGTAGCAATCTTAATATCACGATTGATTCCTTGGAATCAAACAGGATTGATTACAGATAATGAAGGACGTCTTATCATAGTTAAAGGGACAATCGGACAACAAAAGATCATGCTGGCAAATATATATTTTCCGAATGAAAACTAGACATGGGAACTGTCAAAAAATTTGTTTTGTTTCGTTTCGTTCTGTTTCGTATATAAAAAAATTTGTAATTCATAATTCGTGTCCGAAATTCCGTTCGAATTCGTACGAAATACGAATTTCGTACGAATCGTAAATTTTTTTTTTGAATCGTTACGAATCGTTAGTAAAGTTACGAATCATTACGAATCTTTAATGCGGCTAATGAATTGTTGGTTCCCGTAACACAGAGAACAATTTGAATCCAACGACAAATATCGAATTTCAATTTTAAGTTACGAATCGTTACGAATCTTTAACGCGGCTAATGAATTTTCGGTTCCCGTAACACAGAGAACAATTCGAATCCAACTACAAGTATCGAATTTCAACTAATACGAAAGAAGTTATTATAGCGGATATAACGAATGCTTCGAATGATTCGAATGAATTTGAGATTCAGTATATGTAATATTGAGAACTGTTCCTGCACAAAGTGTCATTTTTGCAGAAAAAAAGCTATTTTAAATCACTCGCGGCTAATGAATTGTCGGCTCTGTAACACAGAGAACAGTCATTCATTGATAAAAAATAAAAAAAAAGCATGGGGGTCCCCCCAAATTCAATAACCAGGCCCTTCAGGTCTGATATGGATATTGAGGGGAACCCCAGCCCCAAAAAAAGTGGCGTGGGGTCCCCCCTAAATATCCATACCAGACCCTTCAGGTCTGGGATGGATTTTAAGGGGAACCCCGGCCCCCCCCAAAAAAATGGCGTGGGGTCCCCCTCCAAATCCATACCAGACCCTTTATCTGAGCACGCCACCTGGCAGGCCGCAGGAAAAGAGGGGGGGACGAGAGCGCCCCCCTCCTGAACCGTACCAGGCCACATGCCCTCAACATTGGGAGGGTGCTTTGGGGTCCCCCCCCAAAGCACCTTGTCCCCATGTTGATGGGGACAAGGGCCTCATCCCCACAACCCTGGCCGGTGGTTGTGGGGGTCTGCGGGCAGGAGGCTTATCGGAATCTGGAAGCCCCCTTTAACAAGGGGACCCCCAGATCCCGCCCCCCCCCACTGTGTGAAATGGTAAGGGGGTACAAATGTACCCCTACCATTTCACCAATAAAGTGTCAAAAATTGTAAAATGACAGGAGACGGTCTTTGACCATTCCTTTATTAAAATCTTCTTTCTTCTTTCTTCTGGTCTTCCTTTCTTCATCCTTCAGTTTCTTCATTTTCTCCTTCCGGCATCTTCTTCCATCTTCTTCCATCTACTTCCTCCTCCGATCCGCTTCTTCTTCCTCTGGTCTTCTCGTCCTTCTCGTCCGGCAACTTCTTCCATGGCGTCGGCGTCTCTTCTTTGGCCGCTAGTAGATGGAAGAAGATGCCGGCAGGAGAAGATGAAGAAACCGAAGGATGAAGAAAGGAAGACCAGAAGAAAGAAGAAAGAAGATTTTAATAAAGGAATTGTCAAAGACCGTCTCCTGTAATTTTTTACCATTTTTGTCACTTTTTTGGTGAAATGGTAGGGGTACTTTTGTACCCACTTACCATTTCACACAGGGGGGGCGGGATCTGGGGGTCCCCTTTGTTAAAGGGGGCTTCCAGATTCCGATAAGCCCCCGCCCGCAGACCCCCACAACCACCGGCCAGGGTTGTGGGGATGAGGCCCTTGTCCTCATCAACATGGGGACAAGGTGCTTTGGGGGGACCCCAAAGCACCCTCCCAATGTTGAGGGCATGTGGCCTGGTACGGTTCAGGAGGGAGGGGGGCCGCTCTCGTCCCCCCTCTTTTCCTGAGGCCTGCCAGGTTGCGTGCTCGGATAAAGGGTCTGGTATGGATTTTGAGGGAGACCCCCACGCCATTTTTTTTGTTTTCCGGGGTTCCCCTTAAAATCCATCCCAGACCTGAAGGGTCTGGTATGGATATTTAGGGGGGACCCCACGCCATTTTTTTTTTTTTTTTTGGCTGGGGTTCCCCTTAATATCCATAGCAGGCCTGGTTATTGAATTTGGGGGGACCCCCACGCTTTTTTTTTTTTATATCAATGAATGACTGTTCTCTGTGTTACGGAGCCAACAATGCATTTGCCGGCAATAGCCGCAAGTGATTTTAAATAGCTTTTCTTTCTGCAAAAATTACACTTTGTCATTCGAATCATTCAAATTCATTAGAATCATTCAAATTCATTAGAATCATTCGTTATATCCGCTATAATAATTTCTTTCGAATTAGTTGAAATTCGATATTGGTAGTTGGATTCGAATAATTTGGAGCTGAAATTTGTAAACTGAATTTTTCCTGCAAAAATGACACTTTGTCATTCGAATCATTCGAATTCATTCAAATTCATTCGAATCATTCGTTATATCAGCTATAATAATTTCTTTCATATTAGTTGAAATTCGATTTTTGGTAGTCGGATTTGAATAATTTGGCGACGAAATTCGTATTCGAAAAAATTCGTACTACGGATTCGTAAATTCGTACGAAACTAATCGCACATGTCTAGTTAAAATACTAGAGGAATATCTGTATAAAATACAACAACATAAAGAGGAAATTTTAGTAATGGGAGGAGACCTGAACATGGTATTCGACCCAATAAAAGATACGTCTAAAGGCTCCTCTCATCTGTCATATGCGAAAATAAGCAAGGCAAAAAAAAACCTTTTAGAATTACAATTAATAGATAGCTGGAGAGCTATTCATCCACAAGATAGAGATTATACTTATTTCTCAACCCAATATAAATCTTATTCAAGAATTGACTATATTTTTATCTCCCAAAATCTAATCTCATCAGTAAAAGAGGCAGTGATAGGTCCATTTACGTTGTCAGATCATGCACCAATAATATGTACTATAGAGTTGGGGGAGGAGGAGAAAAGGGAATGGCATTGGAGACTGAATGAATCCTTATTAAAAGATAACGAATATGAAGACAGGCTAAAATTGGAATTGGAATAATTTTTTGCTAATAATGAGACAGATGAAATAACACCATTTTGTTTATGGGAGACACATAAATGTGTAATGGGGGGCGTATTTATTTCAATAGGAACACAGTGGAAACGCAAAATGAATGCGCAAATGGACCTATTACTGAAACAAATAGGAGAATTAGAAATTCCAGGCACAAGAGGTAGAAGAAAATGTAACAATATTAAGAGAAAATTTAATCTCCTATTAACAGAAAAAGCGAAAGCTAAATTAACTAGGGGAAGACGAACTCTGTATGAGTTTGGGAATAAACCAGGGAAAATGTTAGCGAATGCATTAAAAGAAACTAAGACACGAAAACACATAGAAAAAATTCAAACAAGAGAAGGCGAAATGGTAAATACATCTCAAAAAATAGCACAAGCATTTAAAGAATACTATGAAAATTTGTATCAAATAGAGAATAAAGAAACCAGAAAAATAAATACACAGGAGAAAGAAGAAATTGCCAAGGAATATGTAAAAAGTTCAGATATGCCAAAACTCCCAATTGAAATAGCGACTGCTCTCGATGTCCCAATAACAAGAGAAGAATTCATTAATGCGGTAAAACAGCTGAAGCTGGGTAAGGCTCTGGGGCCAGACGGGTACACCCTTTCGTATTATAGGAAGTTTGCAGAGGAATTGGCTCCGAGGTTTGTGGCAGCATACAATTCTATACGAGATGATAAGAGAATACCAAAAGAAACTCTACTAGCGCACATAACAGTAATTGAAAAAGAAGGTAAGGACCCTTCAATATGTTCTAGTTACCGTCCTATATCGTTATTAAACGTAGATTTGAAAATATTTACAAGAATACTAGCAAAAAGAATAATAGAATATATCCCAGACCTGATACACCCTGACCAGGTTGGATTTACACCAGGGAGGGAAGGAAGAGAGAATACACAACGGGTTATAGGTACAATCCACCTGACACAAAGACGAAAGATTCCATTAGTCTTGGTATCGGCGGATGCAGAAAAAGCCTTTGACCGGGTGGATTGGACATATCTGAAAGCAGTACTAGAACATATAGGATTGGGGGAGGAATGATGAAATGGATATCAAGCATTTACTCAGAACCAAGTGCAAGGGTTAAAATTGCTCACAGAATCTCTAAGCCGTACCTCATACTGTCAGGAGAGCAGCGCTGGACAGGCTGCCCACTCTCCAGTGCGCATGCACCGGGGTCCGGCGCTCCGGCGCATGCGCACTCGTGGTTCTGCAGTCCGGCGCTCGCGCATGTGCATTAGTGCACGCCTGTGCGCGATGGCGTATAATTAGCGTCCCCTGGGCGCCTTTAAAAGCTGCCTGATGCACAGGCACTTTGCTGGTCTGTCTTTCCAGCTTAGTGCCTGTGTGTTCCTGTATTCCCCAAAGTTTACCTGATCTGCCTCCCTGTGTTCTGACCCGGATTGCCTGACTTCGCTACCTTCTCCTGTGTTTGACCCCCTGGCCTGTTCAACAGACTTTCTACCTTCTCCTGTGCTTGACCCTCTGCCTGTGCCCTGGACCTGCCTCTTGTCTCCCTGCCTGACCTCCCGCCTGTGACCTGGACTTTGCTTAGTGTCCTTTTACACCCGGCTCCCCAGCCAGTGTTTGCTGCTCAGTGACTTGTACTAGACCCTTGGCCGGATCTGTATACCCGCCTGCTGCTCCAGTTCCCCTCACCCTGGGAAGCCAAGTCCCAAGTTTGTGGTTACCTCATTCCGCATCCCGGCCCGCACGGACTTCCGAATTACCCCCTGTGTTTGATCCCCAGCCGGGTGTTTGGGCTCCTGCCTCCTCTTCCTGCCATCTGCCGGCCTGCCCGGGCCAGGTCATCACCTCCTCCGACCCCTGCACCAGTTCCACCTACCTGACGGAGGGGACCTGTGCCTCCTGGTGCCATTTGCTCCCTGTCCCATCTCCAGGGGGCAGACTGCGCTGGGTCGCAAGGGTGAACCACTCTCAGCTTCTCGGCCTCGGTAAGTACGTCTCTGATAGTACAGACCGGCCATGTCCAAGGCCGACAGAGCATGTTCTCCCCTTGAGATCCTGTGCCAGCAGATGGCACCACTCACTGAGGCTGTCCAAAAACTACAAGTGGGATACACGCAAATTGACAGCCGCTTACAACAACTGACCGGGCCATCCACCCCCGCAGCTGTCAACCCCGCCACCACCAGTGGGGCTTCTCCATCTTCAGCACCTACAAATCCCACAGTTGTTGTGGCCTCTCCAGAACCCAGGGTCCCCATACCTGAGCGGTTCTCTGGTGACCGCAAGAGATTTAGGGCCTTCAAGAATGCCTGCTCCCTGTATCTGGCCCTCCAACCCAGGACCTTCTCCTCTGATGTAGTGAAAGTAGGGTTCATTATCTCTCTCCTGGCCGAGGAACCCCAGGCATTGGCCCATAGCCTGATGGAGCAAAGGAACCCTGTATTGAACTCAGTGGACACGTTCTTTGAAAGCATGGGCCAGCTTTACGACGACACCCGAAGGGGGCCACGGCCGAGGCTACCTTACACAACCTCTCCCAGGGCTGGAGGCCGGTTGAAGATTATACAGCGGAATTCCTGAAATGGTCAGCGACACTGGCTGGAATGAGCCAGCCCTTAAATATCAATTCCGCCAAGGACTATCAGACACCCTCAAGGATGAACTAGCCCGGATTGACATCCCAGACTCCCTGGAAGATCTCATACAAGCAGTCACCAAGATGTGGGCTTTCAAAAAAATCTCCTCAATGAGAAGGAGAGAGATTACTTAATTCCTGCAGCACCTAGAAAGCCAGTTATGTACTTTCTCCCTAAAATTCATAAGAGTCTCATCAATCCACCTGGGAGACCAATTATTAGCGGATTGGATTCCATAACTTCAAGAGCTGGCAAGTACATTGATGGCTTCTTACAACCTCTGGTGATGGGTACCCCATCATTTATTAAAGACTCTGCCCAGGTCATTCGGGCCCTGGAGGACTTGGAATGGAGGGATAGTTACATCATGGTCACTGCTGATGTGGCCTCCCTCTACACTATAATTTCCCATCATGATGGCTTAGAAGCCGTTGAGTTGTTTTTATCCAGAGATAATAGTTTGATCTCCTCTCAGAGAGAGTTTATCTTGAATTTGTTGAATTACGCCATGTCCCACAACTATTTCTGGTTTGGGGGGACCCATTACCTCCAAAGCAGGGGGGTTGCCATGGGCGCAAAATTCGCGCCGAGCATGGCCAATTTGTTCATGGCCAAGTGGTAGGAGGACATCGTCTATACCAATAGACGACCAGAATTGTTTTTTTGGGGTCGTTATATAGACGATGTCCTCCTCCTATGGGATGGCGACCAAGTATCTCTTAATGGATTTATGCAGTACCTTAACAGTAACAGTTTGGCTATTGTCTTACAATATGAGAGCAGTAATGAAAAAATCAATTTTTTTGGATCTAAACATACAGGTTGTCGATGGTGCCTTTAAGACCACTACTTTCTTCAAGGACACGGATAGGAATGGTTATATTGGTCTTGGGAGCTGTCACCATCCCTCATGGCTGAAATCTGTACCTAAGAGCCAATTCTTGCGTTTACGGCGGAATTGTACCCTTAAGGAAGATTTTTTAACACAATCGGTGGCTCTAAAACAAAAATTTGTTGAAAAAGGTTATCCACCTAGTGATCTGAATTTGATCATAGACCATGTAGCCAATATGGATCGTAAGACCATTCTTTATAAGAAAAAAGAACCAGATGTTAGAAAGATTGATTACAATTTTTCCATGGTTACCACATATTCTCACCAACATCGTGATATAAAAAAAATCATGACTAAACATTGGGGGGTTTTAAAGAATGATAAAATTCTCGGCCCAGCACTTCCAGAGAGACCACAGGTTATATTCAGAGGGGTTCCCCCTCTGAAACTCCAAATTGCACCCAATATCTTAGACGCCCCCAATAGGGTGTCTTTTTTTCAGAAGTCTAAAGGTTACCATCCTTGCCGTTATTGTAATGTCTGTAAGATCAACAAAGACCAAAGCAGGAAGATCTGTTATTTTAAATCTCATGCCACTGGCAGGGCTTTTGAGATTGATTTTATCACCTGTACCTCTTTAAACGTGGTATACCTCCTAATTTGCCCTTGCGGCCTGCAATATGTAGGCCGCACAACAAGAGCTATGCACGTCAGGGTGGGTGAACACATAGCTAATATTAAAAAAGGATTTCCAAAACACACCGTATCGAGACATCACCTGGAGTACCATGATCAGAACCCTAAAGGGACTATATTCATAGGCATCGACAGATTCAACCCTCACTGGCGGGGTAGTATGTCCAAACGAGAGATCTCTAAACTTGAAACTCGGTGGATCTACGACCTCAAATGTTACACCCCCTTTGGCATGAATGTCGATTGGGATGTCAACTGCTTTATTAATAACAGTTGATCACTTGCTTTTTTTAATTTTTTATTTATAATGTGGTGGCGGTCTCTTGTGGGCTGAGTCCGCCTTTGTACACATTTTTTTAAAATTCATCTAAATTAGGATGCATTGTAATCCAAATTTGATTGATTTTTAGTATTACGTATACATGGGTGCTTATCAGGGTCACTGACAAGAGAGCCTCCTTCATCCTCTCTGTCATTTTTGGTTCTGGTTATATATGTATACACATGTTTTAGATTTAAATCATCATGATTATATGTGTGATATACACCTTTTGCGCTATTGATGCGTCATGTGTTCACACATAATTCCTTTTTGTGCCAATCAGGAATGTATTATCTGTAATTTTATTTTATTTTAATTAATATTGCTTGTATAGTTTTTCTTTGTTGTATAGTGTTGTCTCATCAGGGATAATGGCGTTATAACATTGTAACTATACGCTTTTGTATTACCACCATTGGTTGTTTTCATTGTGCCGCTTTTTAGCCACTGATGATACCAATGATGCCAATCACATGTTTTTTGTAAATTTAATTAGGGGTTTTTCCGTCTAATATAAGATATTGTGTTATTCCTCCCAGCTTCCTGTACTTGGAACGCAATCATTACCAAGTATGCGCGTCATTTCCGGTCGTTTTTTCCGCCGGATCTGACGTTTGCTTCCTTGGTTATCATAGATGGCCGCCGTGGAACGCAATTCTCATTGCGCATGCGCGCCTATTGCGTACCACTGTGCGCGCCGTGGTTTGGACGTACACGTCGCTGGAACGCACATCACACTGCACATGCGTGGACCGTTCTCGTCGAGGGTACTGCGCATGCGCAGACGGATGTTACTTTGTCTCACAGAACGACGCACACAAGTTGTGTTAGTTCAAACAAATAGCGCCAATGGCGCCTACCATCATTATAGAGACCTAATAAGCCTCCTCCCCTTGGTGTAATAGCGCCAGATGGCGCCAAGGATTATCTACAATCACAGCTGTTTCTGATCTAGAAATCGTTCGGTCATCCTATCACAAGGAAGATTGTTTTAAGGTATTTACTATATATATCCGCTTACCTGCAGCATCAGCCACGCCTCTGATGATATCCACCATTGGATGAAACATGTCAGGCGGGCTGATGCAAGTACGCGGAACTGTTTTTTATCTATGCCCTGATGTTTCTACATTGATGTAAGTAGACTACTAGCAATAAAATAGTTGAACTTCATCTTGCGGGCTTCACTATTGTTGTTATTCTCTTCCTTCACTTCGTGGGAGAGTTCTTTTTTAGCTTATACCAGATCTAGCTGAGTGAACTTGGTCACCAACATTCCATCAAGACGCATTGGATTTGATCTTTCCTTTATGTTCATCAAGCTTCTTTTTCCTCTGGCATCACATGATCAACATCGCCTTTTTACTGCTTCCTGTACCTCTTCTGCTGAGAAGGGGGCCTCCAGCATTTTATTTTTATTTTTTATTTTTTTATGTTATTTTAAGTTATTTCCCTATCCACATTTGTTTGCAGATCACTTGCCATGCTCTTAACAACATTTTGTTGCCATTTGCAGCCCTCTAGCCCTTTCCATGACCTTTTTACAGCCATTTTAGTGTTCAAAAGTCCGGGTCCCCATTGACTTCAATGGGGTTCGGAGTTCGGGGTCAAGTTCGGGTCAAGTTCGGTCCCGAACCCAGACTTTTTTCCAAAGTTCGGCCGAACCCGCCGAACCCAAACATCCAGGTGTCCGCTCAACTCTACTTATCAGCATATGTAAACACAGACAATTCTACATAAAATGGAAGAGGTACAAAAGACAAATATGACTTTAACATGGCTAAACTACTTTTTAAATATATATCCCTTACAATTAAAGTAATTGAATCAAAAAGTACCCTAGACTGTGATTGCAAGAGGGAAACAAATCAAACACAGAGATTTCTTTAATTTAGTAATTTTTGCAGTGTCTGGTGTGGATCCAGGTGACTTTCCCTTCAAGTTTTGCAAAACTGTACATGAAATAGATGCTGTATTGAGTCTCCAAACATTTCCTTATATATATAAATGTCTCTTAACAATCCACAAGTCACCTGGCTTTAGTTTTAGATCCTTCCAAACTTTTAGGAATCTGGAATTGGGGAGAAAACACATAGATGAGTTTGTCAAAAACCTTTAAAAGATCAGCTTCATTCTCTGTGAGGTCCGAATGGAGGACTTCAACTGCTGAGACAAAATATAAGCAAGTGAATAACACACTCCCAAACCAAATCCCATAGGGAAAGAGTCCAACATCCCCTTAGGGGCCTGATAAATTATAAGAAAACACTCAGGCAAAAGTTTCTTACTCTACTTTGTCCGCTACATTGTAGACAGTAGGGAGTGTAAAAATAAAACCTCAAAACTTCTAGTAAGGACTCGCCTATAAAAAAATGATTTCCTCTGTTACTCTCTGTACTTACAAACTACTTCTGATAACACTTTTTACTGTGGCCTTTGCAGTAGCATTGGCCACTGGACATCCAGAAAACATGTCCATACAGACAGAATGCATACTCATAAGATCCTGACTTGGGCATCTGGATATATCTTTTTGTAATCTCTGGAAGGGATGTTCAGCTTTTGGTAACACCTTTGGTAACAGGTAAAACAAGATGTGGTGTGTTATAAAAACAACTGTGGTAAACCCTGGCTCTATCCCACGCTCATTTACTAAGGCAGCCATAACTGCTTGTGACTGATGACACGGTCCATGTGTCAAGCTGGAGGGAAAAGAGTGACTGGCAGACATAAATGATCACCTTTTCCAATGTCCTGTTTCATAAGAAGTTGCCCACTGTGGACCACTTGTTCTTCTCGTTCTGGGGTCCTTAAAGTTGAATTATTAATCCCAGCTATACTGGGCCAGAACTAGGGTGGAATCTGTGAGTTGCACAGACCCAGCAAGTGTCCGGGGCTGTAAATGCAGCATCCTTAGTCGGTCTGCTTCCACGTGTGAGTTTTAATGTTAGTATGGCTACCTCAGCAAGAACCTGGAAGGCTGAAAACAGCCGATCAAATTAACTTAGCATGCTTGATTGGTTTACCTGCCGAAGTAAAAACAAACTTCTGGCCCTTCAAATGGAACCAAAAGCTCTCTAATTCTCTACTATCTATATAAATATATACTCTTTTAATGGCTCACAGGCTTTGCTAAAACATGGAGCTCTGCTTCTTGAGCTGGGGAAAAAGGATCCAATGACTCTATATACAGAGTATCCTTCTGGGTGATAAACTGCATACTCAGTATAAAACCGGGAATAACTCTACAAAATATTAAATATCTGGGTCTTCAGGGAGTGTGTCCTGCACTGGGCTCACAGCAGCTGATTCCTACATCATCAATTTAACACATGTGGTCTCCCCCGTCTACAGCCTCCTCCAAAAGGGGCAATAAGGTGGCTGAATTCAAATGTACGCATTTTTCATTGTTGGATTTGTACATAAACAAACTCATATTTTAAACCTTTCATTAGACAAACATTTAGTTAGCTGTATATTTGCTGCGCAAAATGTTGGACCATTAAAAATTAAATATTTGACCAAAATAATGTCTAACTTTGTCTAATAGCACCTTTGCATAAAGGTACAGCTCTGATATATCGGGATGAACCCTTCATTACTGGGTCCAGCTTGCATAAATATATTACAATGGCTTGTTTTCTATCATGCTGTTTGTGTAAGAACTCCAGTTTCATGTTTCAAAAAGACAACTTTTTCCTGGCAATATTATAATAAATGATAACAATACCCTGCGGTCATGGAGAGATGTCCATAAATCCAAAATATTCTTCTGCTTATATCCACTGCACTTACAAGGAAAAGGGGTACATCATATCACAATCCACACATTCTGCTTTAGATTCAAAAATAAAAATAAATAAAAACAGAAAGCGCTCAGCCACATCAAAAACTATAAAACAACTGGCTGCAGGTGGGATCTATCCTAACAGGGTGTGTGGACTTGATGTGGTGGGTCTGTCATATTTACATTTTATTTATTATTACTATCACATCATGGGCCGCACATCAATTTATGATAAGACTTTAAGATTTCATTTTTGTAGAAAAACTTTTTATGTATTCCATCCATCTTGGCTTTGTTAAACATTATGGCAGCTGTATTCCAATTAACAACCTCATCTTAATCTTTTTTCTTTCCACTCAATAAATGTAAAATTACAAAATTGTTATCCTAAACTAAACTAATCCCATTTGTATCAATTCCCCATTAACCTGGATTTCATTTCCAATCAAAGGTTGTCTAAACCAGTTTCAAATATATCTATATTATTAATAAAATTGTTAAACTCATATTAGAAATTAATACTCAAATGATAATTTCAATATCACACCCTAATGTATATCCACAGATAACGTTCCTTAAAGGGGGACATATTACTTAATTTTACTTAATTCCCTATTAAATGCACTGTTCCCACTATCAAAGGATATTCAATTTGTGTAATACACGGTTAAATGTAACCTTCATTTTACCATGTTTGGAAAACAGATTCAAAAATAATTGTGATGACATTGTTTATCATTAGATTTGTTAACCCGGCACATAAAGTTATAAATGTTTTGTCTAAAAAACAGAAATTGGCATGGTGTCCTTCCAGCTTATCACCGACCTCTCATCCCAGCTACATTCTTTCAGGAGATCACAAAGGAGGGGGTCACATCTGCGTACATGACACACACAAGCGATAGATCTACAGGTTCCAGGTTTTACACACATACACAAATATCTCTCTAAAATCGCTTACATTTTTCCCATTTGTACACAACACATGCATATCATTCTCTCACTTTCTTTTAACTCTTTTAAATACTTCCTTGCTAAATTTCTGCTTTCCTTATTTTGTTCTGATATCCTTTACATCCAATATATTGTAATACCATACTTCACATACTGTACCTTCTATGATCAGACAGGCAGCCATAGTGCTCATCCCATCTTCCCTCTCTGACAACATATAAAATATGCTGTTTTAACTCTCATTTCTCTGTTTCTTGACTTTACTAGTTGTAGTGCCTGACCCCAAATTCATCCCACAACTTAACATGAAAATGTCCCTTTCTGTCTAGTGTTAATTGTCACCCTTGATCTATCCTGCTCACATAGCTGTTTCTCTAGCTGTGTACTCTGCATGATTCTTAGTCCCTCTGGACTTCGGTGGTAACCCAGTTACCCATTGTGGATCTATGTCCACTTTAACCATTAATCTAGGGGCTCAGTATAGGCGGAACCGCACCTTCGGTTCATATATAGCGCTCCTCTTGCGCTGAGCATTTTTGAGGGTCTCTTACCCTTCATTCCCTTACTTAATTTAATGACTGGCCAGTCTTCTCTACGTGTGCCTATACTCTCTTGCCTCTAAACTACTTTATCTAGCAGATGTACTACATATACCTGTGAACAGCACTATTCTTCCCCTTCTTATCTATAACACTCCGATGGACAGAAGACAGTGACAACATAACATATAACCACCAAACAATACAGTTCAATTAAGGGGAGTAAAATAGGTACCCTTTGTCCCGAAAATGCCTTAGCGATCAAGGAAGTCTGATAACTCAAATGTAAGCAAAAGACTTACCTCAGCCAGCTGATTATCAGAAATTCCCGGATCGTCTCAAGCTCCTCGTTTCGGATACTCAGGGTCACCTTTTAACCCCTCCTGGCTGGCTCGCCACCTGACCTGGAAATTTATAGATAGGCAACTCCTATCCTCATATTGATTAGTGGTTCCAAATTAATAATAACTACTGCAGTAGGGAACAGACACAAAAGATACACTCAGCATCTTTCCAAATAACCGTTCTGCTCTATTATGACGCAATTGAAGGGTTTTATACACATGATTATGTAGGTATCACATTAATATTACAATTGTACGTTTATGGTAACAAGGGGCATATCATAGGCAGGCTAATTCTAATCAGAACTTTAAAGAATGTAAACATGTACTGAAAACATTATTAGTGCCGTGTGCACAGTGAGGGCAGTGTGTAATACATACAAAATAGAATACAAGTATATACAGAACTTACAAATTTCCATTACATAATACAAAAACAAAAAGAGAAACAAAACAAAACACGAAAAACTTGTTAATAGTAGCAAGCAAAAAAATAAATAAAAAGAAAAATAATAAAATTAAATAAAAAAACAAAACAAAAACAGAAACAAAACAAAACATGAAAACACAAAAAAAAATGTTAATACTAACAAACAAAAAAAACAAAAAGAAAAAGAAAAATAATAAAAAGAAAAAGAAAAAAAACAAAACAAAAACAGAAATAATAAAATAATAAAAAAAAAATAGCAAAGGGAAGGAAGGAGTTAATTACTGTAGGTCTGATTAGGCTTAACTACGAATGAATAGGTGGTTAAAGTGGAACTTCACCCAAAAGGGGAAATTCCACTTGTTTGCACCCGCCCACCTTCATTGCCAAATTTGGCACTTTTTTTGGGGGGGGGGGGCGGCGTGGATACCTAGCTTTGGCAGGTACCCACCCCCTCTTCCCCGGCCCCTCCTCCTTCCCCAGCGGTCTTCTAGGACACATCACAGATCCCAGAAGACTACGGGACCATTCACAAGATGCAGCGTGGCTCATGCATGCGCAGTAGGGAACCGGCCGTGAAAGCCGAGGTCACCTTTAAGCTATGGTCTAGACCAGGGGTCCTCAAACTTTATAATCAAAGGACCAGTTTACTGTCCTTCAAAATTTAGGGGGCAGGACTGCTGCAGTGGTAATTGAAAATGTCCTACTGTCAGTAGGAGTAAACAATGCTCCATCATTGGTATCAGTGGGAGGAATAGTACCCCATCATTGGTGTCAGTGGGAGGAATAGTGCCCCATCATTGGTGTCCGTGGGAGAATAGTGCCCCATCATTGGTGTCATAGGGAAGAATATTGCCCCATCATTGGTGTCATAGGGAAGAATATTGCCCCATCATTGGTGTCAGTGGGAGGAATAGTAGCCCCATCATTGGTGTCAGTGGGAGGAATATTGCCCCATCATTGGTGTCAGTGGGAGGAATAGCGCCCCATCATTGGTGTCCGTGGGAGGAATAATGCCCCATCATTGGTGTCTGTGGGAGGAATAGTGCCCCATCATTGTTGTCAGTGGGAGGAATAGTGCCCCATCATTGGTGTAAATTTGGGAGGAATAATGGCACAAAAATACCAATCTATGTATGGAAGCAATCATAGACACTTTTCTGGAAGATCAAATTTGTGAAGGTGCTCCCTTTGCTGGAAATCTGTGGAATGGTCAGCTATTGTCCGGGACAATTTTAAAATCAGAATTTTAGCCCGAAAATTACTTAAAACCCCAAAAACATTATATATTTTCTGAAACAGAGGCCCTGGAGAATACAGCGGTGGCTGTTTCAATGTGTTATGTTACACAATATCTGCGCAGCCATTTATCAAATACAAATTTTCAGGAAAAGTATACTAAAATGAATTTTAGTGCACACAAACACAATATTATACCACATGTTTTTTGATAATATATAAACAATGATGCTGTGTTAAGTAAATAGATACTAAACAGGTCAAGTCTTAAAATTGCATGCACCTAAGAAATGGTGACAGACTGCAATACCTAATGTAGCCAAGTCCCTGGGGCCCCTGAGGCCTAATGGTGACCTCCAGAGTTGGGGACAACTGACATCCTTCTATGTAGAGTGGGTTACAAAGCATGGTTGGTGTAATGCAAAGTAGATTAATGGGCGCCAGACACTTCTTGAATGCAAAGAGATTTATTGTCTCTTAAACAGAACTGTGGGATAGAGGGTTCGGGCCAGGACACCCTTTAGTAGATGCAATGTTATTTGGCAGAATCCGAGACTTCTTTAGCCATGCAGGGAAAGGTATCTAGCCAGACACCACATCTGCATGAGTAGGAACGCTGTCCCCTATGGTAACAGTCTTGTAACAGTTTCTAACAGGTTGCAATGAGCTCTTTCACTTCTTCTACAATCTCCTATTGTAGAACTCCGCTTCCACTGAGCCCTCAGTCTTTCACTAGACTTAGTGATCCACTGCCACTATCCCTTGAGTTCTTCCAATATAGCACTCAGTATCTTCCTCAAGTGTCACCCCCGCTTCACCACTTGGTCCCTGGCTTGGCACTCACAGATACTCCTCAAGCCTCACCATTGCTGACACATTAGGTCCCTGGCTTGGCACTCTACAAGCTTCACCTCTGCTGTCCTCCTGGGTCCCTGACTTGGCACATGCTGAAGTTTTCCCACTTCTTCTGGATCCCCTGAGCTCTTCCAATCTAGCACTCAGTATCTTCCTCAAGTGTCACCCCCGCTTTACCACTGGGTCCCTGGCTTGGCACTCACAGATACTCCTCAAGCTTCACCCCTGCTGACATGCTAGGTGCCTGGCTTGGCACTCCACAAGCTTCACCTCTGCTGTCCCACTGGGTCCCTGACTTGGAACTTGCTGAAGTTTTCCCACTTCTTCTGGATCCCCTGAGCTCTTCCAATCTAGCACTCAGTATCTTCCTCAAGCCTCACCCCCGCTTCACCACTTGGTCCCTGGCTTGGCACTCAGATACTCCTCAAGCTTCACCCTTGCTGAGACGTTAGGTCCCTGGCTTGGCACTCCTCAAGCTTCACCCTTGCTGTCCCGCTGGGTCCCTGACTTGGCACTTGCTGAAGTTTTCCCACTTCTTCACCGTCCCCGGCTGGCGAGATGTCCTACTCTGGTACTGGCCTCAGCTACTCAGTGGTCTCCGGTAGCAAGGTGGATGGTCCCTTATTGGCGACAGCTTTCCTTCTACCTCCGACCACGACTGGTTCCCCGGCCGGCGGAACAGTTACTTCTGGTTGGACTGCAAGCTGCAGTCCCAACCCTACGCTGCTCTCTTGCTTCTGGATAGGCTCTCAGACAGCCTAGCAGCCAGATGCGACCAGGATATGCCTCAGGCTCTGGCCTAGCAGCCCAAGGCAGCACAAAACATGTCCACCCAGACAGCCATCCAGGTGGCACCGAACCCCGATCACCTGACTCCACCCAAATAAATAGGCTCTCCCAGCAGGCCAAGGGACCCAAGAAAATCCATGCCCATTGGCTGAGACACCCCATTCATTCCTAATCTGTCCTTGCAATGCCCTTGTATTATCTAATGCCACCAGATACCCGGCCATCTAGTGACAGAAGAGAGAAGTGCAGCAATTCCAGAATTAGGGTGAAATCAATTGACCTCCTATCAATTGGCCAAGGCAACTATCACTTGGCAGATAAATGTAATAGCCACCCTGCCTAAACATTATGGTGCTACACTAATATTTTTCATAGGTGACACTTTAAAATACTTTATATATTATATATATTTACATATATATATAAATATATATATATATATATATATATATATATATATATATATATATATATATATGTATATGTATATATATATATATATATATATATATATATATATATATATAGTACTCACCGTCTCAATGGATCTCGCATTGCTTGCTATGGGGGCGCACGTGGACAGCGCCGGCGGGGGGCCCCCAGAAGAGGAGGTAAGGGACCACTCTGTGCAATATCCTTGCATAAAGCAGGTAAGTAGAACCTCTTTTTTACTTTAGGCTCCATTTACACCTGGGCGTTTTGGGATCGCTTTCAGAATTACTGTGATTCTGCCCACGATATCAAAACGCACTACAACCACAAAACACAGGTTCAGGTGCCATTATGTTCAATGGAACCTAAAACACAGTGTGGTTTTGCCACGATTGTCGCACAACTTATCGTGGCAAACCGCATCACCTGAAGCTTGTCGCCCAAAAGAAGCTCCTGCTCCTTTTTTGGGTGACAAGCTTCACGCAATGCAATTTGCCGCGATTGCCACTTGATAAATCGTGCGACAATCACGGCAAAACCACACTGTGGTTTAGGTGTCATTATACATAATGGCACCTGAGCCTGCATTGTGCGATTGTACTGCGTTTTTGAGATCCCAGAAGACGTCTGTTACGGTGAAACGCGTCGGGTGGAGTTAGGAGTTGTGACGTCACCACGTTCCAGAACTGTTGGTGCATCCCGCAGTTGGATTATCTTTTCACCGCTATACTTGATTTTCAAACCTGTACATGCAATATTTTTTATTTTTTAATAAAGAGTGGGGACAAATTGTGCTTCTCTTTTATATATGAATTATGTGCCACCGCCTGAGTGAAAGGGAGAGCTGGCCTATGGTTTCTAGTGAGTCCTGATATGCATGTGTGGAAGCTGGGATGCTGACCATCGAGCATAGGATCCATCCGGACCAGTATTGCTGTGATAACGAGATTGGCTGTTTAAAGGACACTTCTTAATCTTATGCTTATTATGATCTCCTATCATTTAGAGATCATAATCCTCTGGTAAGAGGACAATAGATATTGGTGAAGCACAGAAGAATTTTATGAATGTTGAGCACTCAGCACTGGGTACAGCGCACTTTAATTTATTTTTCTGAAATGTAAAACTTGTTCTCTATTTTATCATTTTTCAATATTTATTCTTTGATATATTTGCACATATGTAGTTGGATTTATTGTACGTATGATTAACTATTGTGTACACATTATTTGGTTGATTAATTGTTAATGAAACACTTGTTTTTGGATTAAGTTCCAATTATTATCAGACAGCGCAATCTTTTTTTTCTTTTTTTCACTTGAGTTTATTGTATCCTGTATTCAGGATTGTGAAAAGTGCAGCAGTCTGTTTAGATTATTCTAGCGCAAGGTTTACTATATATTGTATATATACAGTATCTCACAAAAGTGAGTACACCCCTCACATTTTTGTAAATATTTTTTTCTATCTTTTCATGTGACAACACTGAAGAAATTACACTTTGCTACAATGTAAAGTAGTGAGTATACAGCTTTTATAAAAGTGTAAATTTGCTGTCCCCTCAAAATAACTCAACACACAGCCATTAATGTCTAAACTGCTGGCAACAAAAGTGAGTACACCCCTAAGTGAAAATGTCAGAATTGGGCCCAAAGTGTCAATATTTTGTGTGGCCACCATTATTTTCCAGCACTGCCTTAATCCTGCTGGGCATGGAATTCACCAGAACTTCACAGGTTGCCACTTGAGTCCTCTTCCACTCCTCCATGATGACATCACGGAGCTGGTTGATGTTAGAGACTTTGCGCTCCTCCACCTTCCATTTGAGGATGCCCCACAGATGCTCAATAGGGTTTAGGTCTGGATACATGCTTGGCTAGTCCATCACCTTTAACCTCAGCTTCTTTAGCAAGGCAGTGGTCATCTTGGAGGTGTGTTTGTGGTCATTATCATGTTGGAATACTGCCCTGCGGCCCAGTCTCTTAAATGAGGTGATCATGCTCTGCTTCAGTATGTCACAGTACATGTTGGCATTCATGGTTCCCTCAATGAACTGTAGCTCCCCAGTGCTGGAAGCACTCATGCAGCCCCAGACCATGACACTCCCACCACCATGCTTGACTGTAGGCAAGACACACTTGTCTTTGTACTCCTCACCTGGTTGCCGCTACACGGGTTTGACACCATCTGAACCAAATAAGTTTATCTTGATCTCATCAGACCACAGGACATGGTTCCAGTAATCTGTGTCCTTAGTCTGCTTGTCTTCAGCAAACTGTTTGAGGGCTTTCTTATGCATCATCTTTAGAAGAGGCTTCCTTCTGGGACGACAGCCAATTTGATGCAGTGTGCGGCGTATGGTCTGAGCACTGACAGGCTGACCCCCCACCCCTTCAACCTCTGCAGCAATGTTGGCAGCACTCATACATCTATTTCCCAAAGACAACCTCTGGATATGACGCTGAGCACGTGCACTCAACTTCTTTGGTCGACCATGGCGAGGCCTGTTCTGAGTGTAACCTGTCCTGTTATACCGCTGTATGGTCTTGGCCACCGTGCTGCAGCTCAGTTTCAGGGTCTTGGCAATCTTCTTATAGCCTAGGCCATCTTTATGTAGAGCAACAATTCTTTTTTTTCAGATCCTCAGAGAGTTCTTTGCCATGAGGTGCCATGTTGAACTTCCAGTGACCAGTATGAGAGAGTGAGAGCGATAACACCAAACTTAACACACCTGCTCCCCATTCACACCTGAGACCTTGTAAAACTAACGAGTCGCATGACACCGGGGAGGGAAAAATGGCTAATTGGGCCAATTTGGACATTTTCACTTAGGGGTGTACTCAATTTTGTTGCCAGCGGTTTAGACATTAATGGCTGTGTGTTGGGTTATTTTGAGGGGACAGCAAATTTACACTGTTATACAAGCTGTACACTCACTACTTTACATTGTAGCAAAGTGTCATTTCTTCAGTGTTGTCACATGAAAAGATAGAATAAAATATTTACAAAAATGTGAGGGGTGTACTCACTTTTGTGAGATACTGTGTGTGTGTGTGTATATATATATATATATATATATATATATATATATATATATATATATATATATATATATATATATATATATATATATATATATATATATATTATAATTTAGTATGTACATAAAAACCATCGGACCCGCTAACTGTCATTCGCATGTTTATAATTTATTGTTTTTTCATCCACACTTCTATTACATCATGAGTTTCCTCCAGGCCTTGCTTGGCGTGGGTGTAACCCTGGAGCAGAAAACTTACCCCACCAATTGCACTTTTTTTAGGTTTAAGATGTTCTTATCAGTCATCTATTGACCGTAGTATTTATTTGTTTCTCTGTATTTTCCCCTATCTTATGAGAAAACGTTTAATAAATTAAAAAAAAAAAAAAAATAGTATGTACAGTAAATGATTTTTTTAGAACATGCAAAAATGTTTTTATTATTTTACGCAATCCATAGACAAAAACATACCAAACTAGAAAAAATATACTTTTTTCTATTTTGACCAGATTAGTTTAAAAAAAAATAGCATTGCTGTAGACAAATAAATGTGTAATTATGCTTCTAGTACAAAGCATTGCAAAATTAAAGTAATTGCAAAGGCACAAGGCTTTTTACCTTCGTGCATTCTATGCATGAAGGTAAAAAACCTTCTGTGTGCAGCAGCCCCTCCAAATACTTTGCTGAGGCCCCTCTCCGTCCAGCGATGTCCATGAGAGCCTTGCCTCTCCGTGCATTTGCATCTCTGATTGATTTTTGGCAATGGCTCCCGCTGCTGTCAATCACAGCCAGTGAGCCAATCAGGAGATGGAGGGGGCGTGGCCAAGCCAAGGCTCTGTTTGTGAATGGACACTCGGGAGCGCATCTGCTTGGGTTTCCCTCACAGGAAGCTGCTTGCTGTGGGGGCACTTGGCAGAAGGGAGGGGCAAGGAGTGCCAGAGAAGAGGAGGATCCGGGCTGCTCTGTGCAAAACCACTGCACAGAGCAGGTAAGTATAACATGTTTGTTATTTTTGAAAAAAAAAAGACTTTAGTATCGCTTTAAGTACAAGTAAAATAATGACTTTTTCTGTTGATGTTGCACTTTTTTTTAATGCAAGGAATTAAAAAACAAAATGTATACGGATTAAACAAAAAATGGAAAATTGTGTCAAATACTTACCGTAATTTTCCTTTTCTGGTGCCAATCTATGGTAGTATACTACTAACCATGCTGGCGACAGGAAAATAGAAAATTGTATCAAATTTTAACCGCAATTTTCCTTTCCTGGTGCCAGTCCATGGCAGCGAACTGTCCAGACATATCCTTTCATTGCTTTATGGTTTCTTGGCTGCGACCCACTCCCTTTGTTCGTGTACCAATGTGAACTGGACATAGAGATCCAGTTTACCCCTCAACAAGTTGAAAAGATCTGTTTTCTGGCCCACAAGTCCTCTATTGTGGGCCAGAGGGAGGACTTGTGGGCCTCCAAGAGGGGGGATACAAAATATTCTCAAGATCAGTGGTGGCCCGTCCATTAGTGGCGCCTGGGCACCGCCCCTCTCTCCTCGCCACCCCCTATATGGTAATGGAAAAATTCATGCATACCAGGAATCTCTCCATGGCCGCCGCGGCCGCCCCTTTTCATGCGTCCAGCCCCTTTCGGGTCACCGGGTGCATGAATTACAGTGGCCAGTTTTTTTTTTTTTTTGAAACACCTGATTAGAGCCATAGGCTCTAATAGGCTTCAAAATAGGGTGGGCTTGGGACGCTGAGGATGCGTCTGGAGCCCACCCAGGTGTGTTGCAACAGCGAATGAATATTGACACTGACAACACTGATCCTCCTCCCGGTCAATCAAGAAATGGGACTGATACCCGTCAACCGATTGCCTGAAAGGACAGACGATCCTATTGGATGCCTAGGAGGAGGGGAGGCGACATACAGCGGAAGCGAGGAGGAGAAGAGCTGCCCAGTCCCAGCCGATGCTGCATGGATGCCTGGTCCCCTCTGCCACTGCATAGATGCCCAGTCCCCGCTTTCGCTGCATGGATGCCCGGTCTCTGCCGCCACTGCATGGATGCCCAGTCCCCACCGCCTAGATGGGGTAAGTGCCGGTGGACCGACCAGCGGATAGTGGGGGGGTTTGAGTTACTGCGGGGGGGTTCGGTTGTTTGCCGCCCCCCCAAACAAAAAGCCGCCACTGCTCAAGATGGTACCGAGTTCCTTATGTGCTCCACAAAATTGATGGCAGCATTCCCGATACTTGCTAGCACTGCAACCAAATGGTAGGCACAATGTCACCTATCTTTTGGCACTGTCCCAGATGGTGGCCCTTTTGGGAGGAAGTGATGACCACTATAAAACATTTGACAGTGGTTGACCTCAGTGGAAATCCCATCACGTTTCCTTCACCTGATGGACAGACCCATCATAGTATAAACAATCGCTCACGATCCATCTCATTAATGCGGCTAAGGCCTGCATTTCTTCATTTTGGAGGCAAACACAGCCATTGCCTAGGGTCCTGGGGGCATTCCAAAATCAATGACATTCTCTGCATGGAGGAATTGACTGCCATCCTAAACAACACAGATGAAACTTTTAGGAAGAGGTAGAGGCCCTGGCAATATTTCACTTGCACCGATGGCTACCTGCAAGCCCTATCCCAATCCGAGTCGACCACTGGTCTTGCCACCTGATAGGCACCTCTCAGATTGTGGACCTTAAGCAGTGTTTGACCCATGGATTGTGACCCCCTAATCCTTTTTTTTTTTTAATATGACCAAGCTCAATACCACCCTTTAGAACCTACATGTTGTCCGTACAACTGGATCAGAGATATTTTAGGGTTGAAAATGTTTTTATTGGTAGAATAAACAGTATGACAGTAATACAATTGACACATTAGTTAACGAAAAGCGGCAATGAGCGTACCAAATGGCTATCGCCTACAGTAGCACTTGCGCCTGAGATTTTTGGATCAGAGGCCTTTATTAGGATTCTACATTACGTCTATCATTATTTGTTATTGTTGTGTTCATAACTATTACGGGACCAGTTACGGCTCCTAGTCTTAGTCAAGTTATGGTGTGCACTAGACTTTGGGTTTGCCCGATCAGCAGGGCAGGACTTAGGGTGGTGGGGGCCCCTGGGCCTGAGTCACTTTCAGGCCCTACCTTCTATACATTACCGTATTTATCTGCGTATAACATGTCCTGGCGTATAACACGCACCCCAAGTTTAGAAGGGAATTTTAAGGAAAAAAATTAATTTAAATGCCCATCAATGCAGCCTTATCAGTGTCCATCTGCAGCCTTGCCCATCCATCTGCGGATTTGTCCAGTGTCATTTGCAGCCTTGTCAGTGTAGCCTTGTCATTTGCAGCCTTGCCCCAGTGTCATTTGCAGCCTTGTCATTGCAGTCTTGAAGTTTAAAATTGGCGCCGCCGAGATACAGAGTCCTGTGTATCTCGGCGGCTCTCGGGTCTTCTCGCAGTCCCGAGCAGGGCCGAGAGTAGCCGAGTGTACTCGGCTCACAGTCACGCCCAGTCCCTGTGTTATGTCCATCATAGGGCGGGACTGGGCGTGACTGTGAGCGAAGTACACTCGGCTATGTATCTTGGCGGGGCCCCCTATTGGGCGGGCCCATGGGCTTGAGCCCAGTCAAGCCCAATGGTAAGTCCAGCCCTGCCGATCAGCGTAACCGTACATTGTCTCCGGATCGGCAACTGAAGTTGTGTGCTATGGCTTTCATTATTATTTTTAATCTGCTTTGATTGGCTTTTGTTCTTTTTTCAATATATTCAACTTACCAGCTTATGGCAACTGTGTTAACATGGCCGTATGTACTGTGTGTTTAACATAATATATGTAATATGCAAAGTCACAAAAAAAGTGAGCATAGCCACAAAGGGATAGGAAGTGTGTTTTTTTCCCAGGATTTCCATCCCGGGACTGGTGAGTGGCTATATTACATATATATATTATATTATATATTACATTTTTGTTTTTTTGGTTTGAATACATATTAATAACAAAATTTACAAATATAGACTTCAATATGGTTCACCAGGAAGGGTTTACTGAATTTCAAGGATGATGAACAAAACAGTGAATTGAACTTGGCCTGTTCTGTCATAACTGGTTATAACCAAGGATTTGGCATATCTTTAGGTTGGACAGACACTGACACATTGTAGTAGCAGCCAACCCAACACCTACCACACTATGTGATCTCCCTAGGGCAGGAGTAGGCAACCTCAACCCTCCAGCTGTGGTGAAACTACAAGTCCCAAGAGACATTGCAAGACCCTGACAATCACAGGCATGTCTCCTAGAGGCAGAGGCATGATGGGATTTGTAGTTTCACCACAGCTGGAGGGTCGAGGTTGCCTACCTCTGCCCTAGGGCCTCCTGCTGCTTTTTTCTTGGAGGCGTTGTTTCACGCTGTTAGTACTGGAGGCATTTTTATATTTTAATAATTCCATCCTTTATTACACCTCATGCACAAGCTTCATCTCTTTCCAAGAATTTGTGAAGAAGTGAGAGGACTTGGCGTCTACAAGAAATAAAACATGCAAATGAATATATATCATAACAATGGACACAGAAATATTGTCGGTAAATACACAGAGCATATAAACTCATATAATTTACCTTGCAAACAAGGACGACACTGAGTCCCATAAGGTCTTCATATCACGGCAAACATGTAAATGCATTATGCTTTAAGAAGACTTTCAGGTTTGGAACATCGTATCTCTCAATCAGTTCCATCTATATGTTGACATTTTCTAACCTGCTTTTTTTTTTTGTTGATACCTTCTGCTGGCCATCACCACTATTTAACCAGTTGGCCTGACTGTCCATAGAAGGTCATGTCTCCCACATGGTGATTTTATAGTTACTTGTAGCGGCCATAACCCTCCATGGGGCGGCCTTAACTTTTGGGATTACTGGTTACCTCCGCTTGGCTTGTTCTTCCAGGTCTAGGGGTTCCCAGAGTTAGTACCCAACGACTTTGGACGCTGACACCAGAAAGGTTTTTATTTGCAGGGGTAACATCCAACAAACGCAGTCTCGTGTGGGAACAGAGTGCAAGGGTGAAGAAACTCAGGCACCTTGAACTGCTGACTATTAGGAAGTCTCTAATGCAAACCCAGAGAGTAGCCACTCGCAGCTGGGCGCTTCAAAGCTGAACAAATCTCTAGCCAGAGATTATGGCAGTCAGCACTTGAATTCAGAACTTGCACAGTCTCTGACCTTGAAGAAAGTTGCAATCAAAGTGAACAGGAACCTTTTCCTCAGTACCTGGAACGTTCTCTGTCTCCTTGGCAGTACTGGGAAAGCGTGGATTCGTCAGTGTCCTTGACAATCCAGCAACCAGGCACTTCTTGGGATGCCAGCTTGTTGGCCCTCCTCCGAAGAGTCCTCCCCCGGTCGCTTACACGAGCTGCGGTGCCCCTCCAAGTTGAGAGCGCACCCGGATGCCTTGAATCCTCCCTCAGTTACTGCGCCTCGGACCAGCCGGTTCCGAGACTCGGGAACAGATGGATCCCTGCCCCAGACCAAGCGGGTCTATGGGGCTAGTCAAACTGACCATGTTGCGGGGCGGCACACGCTCCCGTGACCCCTTGCGGGGCTACCCCGGTCCAGATTCAGGAACAGGCAGCTATGGCCGAACGAACCCCGAACACGTGACTCCAGCATCTTAAGTACCCTTCCCCAGACTCCCCAGCGGGGCCAAACGCACCCACTGATTGGCTCCGGGGAATGCCGATACTCAAAACGTCCAACCAGGCCTGGTTCTGGGCCTGTCATGTGCACCTACTGTACACATGACCAGGCAGAACCCCTACACAGCCCGGCCAGACTGATGCCAAGGTTAAACCTACACAATTATCCCCCAGAACCCCTTTACTGTTCTGAGAGAAAAATAACTAAATTTATACATAGCGAACACCTTGCAAAAGTGTCGCCGCTACACTGAATTTAAAATTTAGTAATGCATTTAAAAAGTTCATAATTTTTTTCATCTCATTGATTTTTTAGCAACAAATGGTGCAAATAATCAAGTTAAAGCATGAAAGTGCTTCTTATACAATCTATGAATGAGCCAGGTGTCAATGAGACATATAAGCATATTCCCCATAATGGGACATCAACATATTAGTAAATAGTCTCTTGTATCGTATTGCAAAATGTTTCTCATGCCCTGACAAGCGAGCATAAAGGCAGCCCCATAAACAAGTCAAGAGATAGTATGAAAGGGGTAAGAGTGGGAAGAAAAGGAAAAAAAAAATTAGGGTATATGAGAAAAGACGGAGAGGCAATGGACTTAGTGCTTAATGCCGTGTACAGACGACCGAACTTTTCGACAGCAAAGTTCAGACGGAACGAATCCGTCGGACAATTCGATCGTGTGTGGGCTTCATTGGACCTTTTCTGTCGAAAAATCTGACGGACTTTAGAAATAGAACATGTTTCCAATCTTTCTGCCGAGACTCCGCCGGAACCAGTTCCTATCGAGAAAACCGCACGTCTGTATGCAGGTCTGATGGACCAACAACGACACAAGGGCAGCTATTGGCTACTGGCTATTGAACTTCCTTTTTCTAGTCCAGTTCATCATCGCATTAAACTATCGAAATTTGGTGTGATCTTGTGTAGGCAAGTCCGTTTCAGCGGAACTCCGTCAAAGTCCGTCAAAGTCTGTTGAAAAGTCCATCAGAGTTCATTCCGACATTCCGACATAAAGTCCGGTCGTGTGTACGCGGCATAAGAGAATAAAGGTATCAAACTAGACCTAAGGATATATATTTTGTTAATATTACAAGTCCAGCAGACGTCAGTCAAAATCTATTAGTAAAAAATGTGAAATCCATGTGTAAGCATGTTAGTCAGGCAGTGGGCTGACCCAGGTAGGGAAGGGGTTAATGTTCTGCAGCTCCGTTCCCTGGACTTTTTAGACTCAACTTATCCGCCCTGCACTATAAATAAGGGGAAGGCCAGGTTCCAGAGCTTTGGTCTGCTCAGAAAAATACAGTGATTGTTGTGGAACACCAAAGAGTGCACTGTGGTGCCAAGTAGTCTGCCGGAAGGTATCAGGAATCCAGAGAACCACCAAGCTTTGGGAAACACCATTTATGGACTGTCACCTTGCCGAGGTATGCCTGGGCCGCCTAGTTGAGTTATGTAGGAAATGTTGCATTGTACTGTTCATGTTAAGTGCAGTATGTTCAAGTAAAGTTGCATCAACTGTTCTAAGCCTTGTCTAAAGTAATTTAAAGGCAGTGGCGGCTGGTGCTCCAAATTTTTTTTGGGGGGGGGGGGGGGGCGCAAACAAACTGTGCCATCAAACGCTGCCACTGTGCCATCAAATGCAGCCACTGTGCCATCAAACGCAGCCACTGTGCCAAACACTGCCGGTGTGCCTATCAAATGCTGCCAGTGTGCCCAACTGCCCATCAAATGCTGCCAGTGTGCCCAACTGCCCATCATATGTTGCCAGTGTGTCCATCAAATGTTGCCAGTTTGCACAACTGCCCATCATATGCTGCCAGTGTGCCCATTAAATACTGCCAGTGTGCCCCCGCCCGCTCGCCGTCTGCCCGGCACTTATCCTGTGTCTGTGGGGCAGTGGGTGATGGCAACAAGTGGGGTCCTTCATGCGTCCCCTGCCTCCTGATAGGCGTCCAATAGCGGCGCCTGTCATTTCAGCCAATCAGGTGACAGGTAACAGACCTGAGCAACTGATTGGTGGAGAGGCGGTTCAGTGTTAGGAAATTGAATAGTCATTAGCTTTCCTAACACAGCTGTGGACTGCGAGCTCCAAGCATGGCGCTCACAGTTCACCTATTTTGCAGCCTTACTTACCAGCTCCGCTCGGGCCGTTTGTTCCACAGAGCTTCTGACGTCACTTCCGGTTTCCCTCTGACACAGGGAAACTGGAAGTAACGTCTTAACTTGAAGAACAAAGCACCCACCCGTAGTGATACTACAGGTGGAAGTTGTTGGGTGCGATGGAATACGCCACAAAGCAGGTAAAAATCCTGCAAATGAAGCGCCTCGTCTGCAATCTCGTGATTGCATTGACGTGGCGCTTCCCATAGTGCACTGTGTCTGGCGCCTGAACACAGTGCACTTAACCACTTCCCGACCGCGCACGACGATGTACGTTGGCAGAATGGCACGGAAAGGGCATAAGGGCGTACAGGTACGTAAATAACAAATATAGGTGCACAATTCCAAAAATTGTCAGTAGGTGTCTAAAAACAATATTCACAAGAAATTATAAAGTCTATAAACAGCCAATATAGATCAGATATAGTCTATATAAGGGAGTCAGTCCAGGTATATATGAAAAACTTTATCCTTTATACAACACAGGGCAGCCTTCAGGGTAGAACAGAAACCATATTCAGGAACTGTAGAGCAAAAAACAAATGGAAAAGGCGCCTCTGTGTGTAGTAGTTAAGAAAATTAGATATTTATTAATAAAACGATATTAGTGCGCTCACATTTGTGAAGAAGTAAAAAGGCATGGTAAATGTCATACAGGAAGTGCTTCTACTGATCTGCCTGGAAGAGATGACACACATACTACGCTGGGGATTCGCCACACTACAGTGACATTTACCATGCCTTTTTACTTCTTCACAAATGTGAGTGCACTAATATCGTTTTATT
This sequence comes from Lithobates sylvaticus, assembly GCA_028564925.1. NCBI lineage: Eukaryota > Metazoa > Chordata > Amphibia > Anura > Ranidae > Lithobates > Lithobates sylvaticus. The sequence goes on from CM053028.1 coordinate 526,684,626, forward strand.
AATAAATATATCATTTGCTTAACTACTACACCCAGAGGCGCCTTTTCCATTTGTTTTTTGCGTACAGGTACGTCCCTTTTAGAATGCCGCCATGCCGGTCGGGACACCCGTGAGTCCGGTCGCGGGTCCCATGGACTCGATCGCCGCGGGGATACCCGTGATCGTCTCACAGGAAGGCTGAACGGGGAGATGCGGAAGTAAACAGCATCTCCCCATTCTGCCTAGTAATAAGGGACACTGATCTCTGCTCCCTGTGATTGGAGCAGAGATCAGTGTTCACTAAAACACAGCCACGCCCCCCACAGTTAGTAACACGCCCCTAGGAACACTTAACCCCTACACTGCCACCCCCTAGTTAACCCCTTCACTGCCAGTGTCATTTACACAGGAATCAGTGCATTTAAATAGCAATGATTGCTGTATAAATGACAATGGTCCCAAAAATGTGTCAAAAATGGCCGATGTGTCCGCCATAATGTCGCAGTCACAATAAAAATCGCTGATCGCCGCCATTACTAATAAAAAAAAAAAATTATTAATAAAAATGCTATAAAACTATCCCCTGTTTTGTAAACGCTATAACTTTTGCACAAACCAATCAATAATCGATTATTGTGATTTTTTTACCAAAAATATGTAGAAGAATACGTATCGGCCTAAACTGAGTAAAAAAAATTTTTTTATATATTTTCGGGGGATATTTATTATAGCAAAAAGTTAAAAATAATGCGTTTTTTTCAAAATTGTCACTCTTTTTTTGTTTATAGCGCAAAAAATAAAAACCGCAGGGGCGATCAAATACCACCAAAAGAAAGCTCTATTTGTGGGAAAAAAAGGACGTCAATTTTGTTTAGGAGCCACGTTGCACGACCACGCAATTGTCAGTTAAATCGACACAGTGCCGAATCGCAAAAAGTGGTCTGGTCTTAAGCCAGCAAAATGGTCCGGTTTGAAAGTAGTTAAAGGAAAAAAAATTCTGTGTATCAAGCTGTTTGCCTGAAGTTTATCTTTAAGTAATTATTCTAATGTTTTATTTTACGCTCTTTCTACCATATTGGGGGCTTGCAGAGCATCTGCATCAGAATTTGAAAAGAAACAAGGGAATGTTTGCACATCACTATTTGCAATGGTAAATAAAGGCGTTATCGAAACCTGTTAATTACTGTATCTATTCCTTTACCATTTATGTTGCGCAGTCTACTATTGCGCTTGTTACTGCTTTGTGATGTCCAAGAAAAAAGAGGGAGTCTCTGTGGGAATGCGAGACAAAGGAATGTATTCACTTTGCTTATTGATGACTCAAGTTTATGGGTTGCCTGGAGCCGCTTGTAAAGTTGCATGCTACTTATGTAAAAATGTAAATATACAACCACCACATTGCTCAGAGAAGAACATTCACATTTTCAGGAACTCTAGTGGTACCAGATTATTCCTATCAGCGGTGACTGAATTTGTCACAAAATTCTGGAAAACGTAGAATGAACTGGTCGATGTCTCTATCACAATGTCTGTTGCTGCTCTTGTTCACATTAAATGTTCTTACGCAAAACACAGGAGGACATATGAAGGATCATAGTAATGTAAGTAGAAACCATATTTCATATTTGTTATATTGATTTTATTATTTTCCAGCTGCTTAATCCTGCAGGAGTCCCGAGGGCATCAGATTGACCCATCACTTTGATGAGACAAACATTCAAGCTCCTTGCAGTGTCAACCCAACTGGGTCTTTTCCCAGTGGATGACCCAGGGCAGTCCCTGACTGGGCCTGCAAAAGGAGTAAGATAGCCTCACCAAGCCAACTGGAAGATCTTCTCCCACCAGTGTGTTATGGAACTACCCTTGGGTATTCTTCCAGTTAAATGAATCCTAGTGCAGCCTCCTAAAGATGTAAAAACCACCAAGCAAAATGGGAGATATACTCCCACCAATATGTTTTGGAGCTACAGTTTTCTTTGAGTTGGATGAGCCTAGTGACAAACTCTCCCAAAACTGTAATATGCTCTCACTAGACAATTGGTAGGTACAATATATTGCTATCAATGTGCTCAGGGGCTACCCCTTGGAAAAGGACATTACACTCATATGCCGCGTACACACGATCAGAATTCCCGACTGTTCTATGGGAACTTGGAAATTCCAACCGTGTGTATTTCCGACCAACAAAATTTGAGAACTGGTTCTCAAATTTTCCAACAACAAAATCCGTTGTCGTAAATTTCGATCGCGTGTACACAATTCCGACGCACAAAATTCCATGCATGCTCGGAATCAAGCAGAAGAGCCGAACTGGCTATTGAACTTAATTTTTCTCGGCTCGTTGTACGTGTTGTACGTCACCACATTCTTAACGTTCGGAATTATCGGCAACATTTGTGTGACCATGTGTATGCAAGACCAGTTTGAGCCAACACCCGTCGGGAAAAAAACATGGATTTTGTTGTCGGAATGTGCAATCGTGTGTACAGGGCAATAGACTTCACACTGCTCATCATATCATTGGATAGGTAGACCAGCAACACAGTAGAGAAATCTCATTTGCACCACTTGTGTCCTATAGTATGCTACCACATTATATCTCAGGCAGCTGAAGAAGATATTGGGGGTTATTTACGAAAGGCAAATCCACTTTGCACTACAAGTGCAAACTACAAGTCCAAAGTGCACTTGAAATTGCACTGAAAGTGCACTTGGAAGTGCAGTCACTGTAAATATAAGGGGTAGATCTGAAATGAGGGGAAGCTCTGCTGATTTTATCATCCAATCATGTGCAAGCTAAAATGCTGTTTTTTATTTTCCTTGCATGTCCCCCTCGGATCTACAGTGACTGCACTTCCAAGTGCACTTTCAGTGCAATTTCAAGTGCACTTTGCCCTTGTAGTTTGCACTTGTAGTGCAAAGTGGATTTGCCTTTAGTAAATAGCCCCCATAGTCTAGAACAGTGGTGACAAACCTGCAGCCCAAGACAGCAGCTATAAGGCTGCATTCACACCTGGGGGTAGCATCTTTCAGCGCCTTTCTGGCGTTTTTTGTGAATTTTTTTTGTGCAATTTTGGCGTGTTTTATGCCTGATTTGCGTGTTTTTATACAGCGTTTTTGAACTTTTTTATTAGCCAATAGAGAAAACCATAATCTGGTGCTTCATTTGTTGCTATGTTTTTCAGCTTTTTTAGCTTTTCCATTAGCTTTAATTACTTTTTTGTTCTTATTATTATTAATTTCTTATTATTATTATTATTATTATTATTATTCTTTTTAGGGTAAGGGGTTAGAGTTAAGGTTAGGTTAGGGTTAGGATTAAGGATTGGGCTTAGGGGTTAGTGTTATTTATTTATTTATTTTTTGTTAGGATTAGGTTGTTACTACTACTACACTGATAAAAATGATTCAGTTGGCTTGTAATTTTAACATAAAATATTTATAATTTTCAACATAAAAATAAATGTTAATTCACTTACTTTGATATTTTAAGTACCTTACTTAATTTTCATTAGTTCTTAAAACACACCTTTTACATTTACAAAAATAATGTAATTATTGAGTATCCAGACAAAACGTTTAAGGTGTGTGCTTTTCCATATTCTAATTGAGTTACATTTACTTAAAAGGAATCATCTTTTCATTTGACTGAAATTGCGGGACGCATATATTTTCCAAACGTGCAACAGCACAAATTTGGATGCTGTGTATTTTGAAGAGTTTGATGACTTTGAAAGTCTGCACAAGGCAGTTCCCATACGTTTGAGGCCCATCAGGACAAAAGAGCGCCACCAGTGACAACATTTTTCCAAGTCACGACAAAGTCAAGATACAGGGCGAGGGATCACCAGCTGTTAAGCTTAAAAACGTCTTTGTGCCACAAAAATTTATGTTTCAGCCGGTTCGGTTTTTGAGATATTGGAATTCAAATTCAGATTATGTAACATCGAGCCCCGTCCACTTTGCACCCAATCAGGGCTGGCACAAGGATTTTTGACACCCTAGGCGAAACCTCATTTTGCCTCCCCTCCTTGGCTCCACTTCCTACTCCACCCTCTTTGCTCTGCCCATGTATACCCCACCTTTTTAATGAAGCTCCCATCAAATGCAGCCAAACAACGCCCATCAATGCAGCCTCACCAGTAGGGATGGGCCCGGTGCTCGATGCGAACCCACGTTCGCATCGAGCACCGGGCGTTCGCTCGCTCGGCGAGCCCAGAACATTTTGGCCGCTCGCATCACGTTCGTGTGATGCGAGCGGCCCCGCAATGCATTGCGGCCGGCGCGGCCGGCGCAGTGCATTGCTGGCTGATGATTGGCCAAGCATGCACGGTGACCCCGCATGCTTGGCCAATCGCAGCCCCGGAAACTCGAAGAACCATAATTGGCTACAGGCAGGACGCCTGTAGCCAATCACAGCTCAGGGGCTGTAGTACACGCCCCCCCCCCCTATAAAAGGCCGCCACGCCGTCTGCGCCGGCACATGCTGTTCCGGCGCAGATAGAGCAGGCTAGATCTGTGACACTCTGCTGGATTTAGTTAGATAGATTTACTGTGAGAGAGTTAGGTTGGATAGATTCATTTAGAAGGATTGAGTTAGAAAGAGGGGCTTGTAGTGTGTTCGTGGCAGGCAGGCAGAGCTCCTATATTGTGTTCCCAGAAGCACCTATAGGACTTGTAGTGTGTTCCTGGCAGGCAGGCAGAGCTCCTATATTTTGTTCCCAGAAGCACCTATAGGACTTGTAGTGTGTTCGTGGCAGGCAGGCAGAGCTCCTATATTTTGTTCCCAGAAGCACCTATAGGACTTGTAGTGTGTTCGTGGCAGGCAGGCAGAGCTCCTATATTTTGTTCCCAGAAGCACCTATAGGACTTGTAGTGTGTTCGTGGCAGGCAGGCAGAGCTCCTATATTTTGTTCCCAGAAGCACCTATAGGACTTGTAGTGTGTTCCTGGCAGGCAGGCAGAGCTCCTATATTTTGTTCCCAGAAGCACCTATAGGACTTGTAGTGTGTTCCTGGCAGGCAGGCAGAGCTCCTATATTTTGTTCCCAGAAGCACCTATAGGACTTGTAGTGTGTTCGTGGCAGGCAGGCAGAGCTCCTATATTTTGTTCCCAGAAGCACCTATAGGACTTGTAGTGTGTTCCTGGCAGGCAGGCAGAGCTCCTATATTTTGTTCCCAGAAGCACCTATAGGACTTGAAGTGTGTTCGTGGCAGGCACACAGAGCTCATATATTTTGTTCCCAGAAGCACCTATAGGACTTGAAGTGTGTTCCTCCCATCACACAGAGCTCATATATTTTGTTCCCAGAAGCACCTATAGGACTTGAAGTGTGTTAGTCCCATCACACAGAGATCATATTTTTGTTCCCAGAAGCACCTATAGGACTTGAAGTGTGTTAGTCCCATCACACAGAGATCATATATTTTGTTCCCAGAAGCACCTATAGGACTTGAAGTGTGTTAGTCCCATCACACAGAGATCATATATTTTGTTCCCAGAAGCACCTATAGGACTTGAAGTGTGTTAGTCCCATCACACAGAGATCATATATTTTGTTCCCAGAAGCACCTATAGGACTTGAAGTGTGTTAGTCCCATCACACAGAGATCCTATATTTTCTTCCCAGAAGCACCTATAGGACTTGAAGTGTGTTTAGTCCCATCACACAGAGATCATATATTTTGTTCCCAGAAGCACCTATAGGACTTGAAGTGTGTTAGTCCCATCACACAGAGCTCCTATATTTTTCTTCCCAGAAGCACCTATAGGACTTGTAGTGTGTTAGTCCAATCACACAGAGATCCTATATTTTGTTCCCAGAAGCACCTATAGGACTTGAAGTGTGTTAGTCCCATCACACAGAGATCATATATTTTGTTCCCAGAAGCACCTATAGGACTTGAAGTGTGTTAGTCCCATCACACAGAGATCTATATTTTGTTCCCAGAAGCACCTATAGGACTTGAAGTGTGTTCCTCCCATCACACAGAGCTCATATATTTTGTTCCCAGAAGCACCTATAGGACTTGAAGTGTGTTTGTGGCATCACACAGAGATCATATATTTTGTTCCCAGAAGCACCTATAGACTTGAAGTGTGTTAGTCCCATCACACAGAGCTCATATATTTTGTTCCCAGAAGCACCTATAGGACTTGAAGTGTGTTAGTCCATCACACAGAGATCATATATTTTGTTCCCAGAAGCACCTATAGGACTTGAAGTGTGTTAGTCCCATCACACAGAGATCATATATTTTGTTCCCAGAAGCACCTATAGGACTTGAAGTGTGTTAGTCCCATCACACAGAGATCTATATTTTGTTCCCAGAAGCACCTATAGGACTTGAAGTGTGTTAGTCCATCACACAGAGATCATATATTTTGTTCCCAGAAGCACCTATAGGACTTGAAGTGTGTTAGTCCCATCACACAGAGATCTATATTTTGTTCCCAGAAGCACCTATAGGACTTGAAGTGTGTTAGTCCCATCACACAGAGATCATATATTTTGTTCCCAGAAGCACCTATAGGACTTGAAGTGTGTTAGTGGCATCACACAGAGCTCATATATTTTGTTCCCAGAAGCACCTATAGGACTTGAAGTGTGTTAGTCCCATCACACAGAGATCCTATATTTTTCTTCCCAGAAGCACCTATAGGACTTGAAGTGTGTTAGTCCATCACACAGAGATCATATATTTTGTTCCCAGAAGCACCTATAGGACTTGAAGTGTGTTAGTCCCATCACACAGAGATCATATATTTGTTCCCAGAAGCACCTATAGGACTTGAAGTGTGTTAGTCCCATCACACAGAGATCATATATTTTGTTCCCAGAAGCACCTATAGGACTTGAAGTGTGTTCCTCCCATCACACAGAGCTCATATATTTTGTTCCCAGAAGCACCTATAGGACTTGAAGTGTGTTTGTGGCATCACACAGAGCTCATATATTTTGTTCCCAGAAGCACCTATAGGACTTGAAGTGTGTTCCTCCCATCACACAGAGCTCATATATTTTGTTCCCAGAAGCACCTATAGGACTTGAAGTGTGTTAGTCCCATCACACAGAGATCATATATTTTGTTCCCAGAAGCACCTATAGGACTTGAAGTGTGTTAGTCCCATCACACAGACATCATATATTTTCTTCCCAGAGGCACCTATAGGACTTGAAGTGTGTTAGTCCCATCACACAGAGATCATATATTTTGTTCCCAGAAGCACCTATAGGACTTGAAGTGTGTTAGTCCCATCACACAGAGATCATATATTTTGTTCCCAGAAGCACCTATAGGACTTGAAGTGTGTTAGTCCCATCACACAGACATATATTTTCTCCCAGAAGCACCTATAGGACTTGAAGTGTGTTAGTCCCATCACACAGATCATATATTTTGTTCCCAGAAGCACCTATAGGACTTGAAGTGTGTTAGTCCCATCACACAGAGATCATATATTTTGTTCCCAGAAGCACCTATAGGACTTGAAGTGTGTTAGTCCCATCACACAGAGATCATATATTTTGTTCCCAGAAGCACCTATAGGACTTGAAGTGTGTTAGTCCCATCACACAGAGATCATATATTTTGTTCCCAGAAGCACCTATAGGACTTGAAGTGTGTTAGTCCCATCACACAGAGATCATATATTTTGTTCCCAGAAGCACCTATAGGACTTGAAGTGTGTTAGTCCCATCACACAGAGATCATATATTTTGTTCCCAGAAGCACCTATAGGACTTGAAGTGTGTTAGTCCCATCACACAGAGATCATATATTTTTTCCCAGAAGCACCTATAGGACTTGAAGTGTGTTAGTCCCATCACACAGAGATCATATTTTTGTTCCCAGAAGCACCTATAGGACTTGAAGTGTGTTAGTCCCATCACACAGAGATCCTATATTTTCTTCCCAGAAGCACCTATAGGACTTGAAGTGTGTTACTCCCATCACACAGAGCTCATATATTTTGTTCCCAGAAGCACCTATAGGACTTGAAGTGTGTTAGTCCCATCACACAGAGATCATATATTTTGTTCCCAGAAGCACCTATAGGACTTGAAGTGTGTTAGTCCCATCACACAGAGACCTATATTTTCTTCCCAGAAGCACCTATAGGACTTGAAGTGTGTTAGTCCCATCACACAGAGATCATATATTTTGTTCCCAGAAGCACCTATAGGACTTGAAGTGTGTTAGTCCCATCACACAGAGATCATATATTTTTTTCCAGAAGCACCTATAGGACTTGAAGTGTGTTAGTCCCATCACACAGACATATATTTTCTTCCCAGAGGCACCTATAGGACTTGAAGTGTGTTAGTCCCATCACACAGAGATCATATATTTTGTTCCCAGAAGCACCTATAGGACTTGAAGTGTGTTAGTCCCATCACACAGAGATCATATATTTTGTTCCCAGAAGCACCTATAGGACTTGAAGTGTGTTAGTCCCATCACACACAGACCTATATTTTCTTCCAGAAGCACCTATAGGACTTGAAGTGTGTTAGTCCATCACACAGAGATCATATATTTTGTTCCCAGAAGCACCTATAGGACTTGAAGTGTGTTAGTCCCATCACACAGAGATCATATATTTTCTTCCCAGAAGCACCTATAGGACTTGAAGTGTGTTAGTCCCATCACACAGAGATCATATATTTTCTTCCCAGAAGCACCTATAGGACTTGAAGTGTGTTAGTCCCATCACACAGAGATCATATATTTTCTTCCCAGAAGCACCTATAGGACTTGAAGTGTGTTAGTCCATCACACAGAGATCATATATTTTTTTCCCAGAAGCACCTATAGGACTTGAAGTGTGTTAGTCCCATCACACAGAGATCCTATATTTTCTTCCCAGAAGCACCTATAGGACTTGAAGTGTGTTAGTCCCATCACACAGAGATCATATATTTTGTTCCCAGAAGCACCTATAGGACTTGAAGTGTGTTAGTCCCATCACACAGAGATCATATATTTTCTTCCCAGAAGCACCTATAGGACTTGAAGTGTGTTAGTCCATCACACAGAGATCATATATTTTGTTCCCAGAAGCACCTATAGGACTTGAAGTGTGTTAGTCCCATCACACAGAGCCTATATTTTCTTCCCAGAAGCACCTATAGGACTTGAAGTGTGTTAGTCCCATCACACAGAGATCATATATTTTTTTCCCAGAAGCACCTATAGGACTTGAAGTGTGTTAGTCCCATCACACAGAGCTCCTATATTTTCTTCTCAGAAGCACCCAAAGGACTTCTAGTGTGTTAGTGGCATCACACAGAGCTCCTATATTTGCTTTGCAGAAGCACCCACAGGACTTCTAGTGTGTTAGTGGCATCACACAGAGCTCCTCTATTTTCTTTGCAGAAGCACCCACAGGACTTCTAGTGTGTTAGTGGCATCACACAGAGCTCCTCTATTTTCTTTGCAGAAGCACCCATAGGACTTCTAGTGTGTTAGTGGCATCACACAGAGCTCCTATTTTTCTTCTCAGCAGCACCCACAGGACTTCTAGTGTGTTAGTGGCATCACACAGAGCTCCTCTATTTTCTTTGCAGAAGCACCCACAGGACTTCTAGTGTGTTAGTGGCATCACACAGAGCTCCTCTATTTTCTTTGCAGAAGCACCCATAGGACTTCTAGTGTGTTAGTGGCATCACACAGAGCTCCTCTTTTTTCTTTGCAGAAGCACCCATAGGACTTCTCGTGTGTTAGTGGCATCACACAGAGCTCCTATATTTTCTTCTCAGAAGCACCCACAGGACTTCTAGTGTGTTAGTGGCATCACACAGAGCTCCTCTATTTTCTTTGCAGAAGCACCCATAGGACTTCTCGTGTGTTAGTGGCATCACACAGAGCTCCTCTATTTTCTTTGCAGAAGCACCCATAGGACTTCTAGTGTGTTAGTGGCATCACACAGAGCTCCTATATTTTCTTTGCAGAAGCACCCATAGGACTTCTCGTGTGTTAGTGGCATCACACAGAGCTCCTATATTTTCTTTCAGCAGCACCCACAGGACCTCTAGTGTGTTAGTGGCATCACACAGAGCTCCTATATATTCTTCTCAGCAGCACCCACAGGACTACCGACTACAATGGCTGGAAGACCGCCAAGGGGAGGCAGAGCGTGCAGAGCCAAGAACACAGGGCAGGCAGGCTCTGTTTCTAGTGGACGTGGCCGTGGACGTGGACGTGGTCGTGCATCGTCATCAGTGGCCATGGGACACGCGCGTCTTTGTTTTCGGCAGCTGGACATGTGGAGCCGCATCATGCTGAAGGCTTGGTAGAATGGATGACCAAGCCCTCCTCATCCTCCTCATCCTCTCTCACCCAGGCTCAGGGTACTGGCAGAGCATCATCAGCCACCCCTTCCCTAGACCCACCATGTCCTCCTGAGGAGTCCCCCGAACTCTTTGAGCACAGTGTTGGGTACATGCTCCAGGAGGATGCCCAACGATTCGAAGGCTCGGATGATGATACCCAGCTTGAGGAATCTGGCAGTACTGTTCCACCAGCTGCAGCTTACTGCCAGGTTTGCTCTAGTGGTGAAGAGGGAGGGGATGATGAGGTCACTGACTCCACGTGGGTGCCTGAAGGGAGAGAGGATGAGGAGGAGGACGAGGAGGAGGAGGATGCGGCGTCACATGTCCAACGAGGCAGGGTGCCCCCTGGAGGCCAGGTAGAGGCCAGCACAGCAACTGTACAACACCGCAGAGCTCCGCCTGTGCAGGGCGCTGCCTCTGCACGTTATCAGAAAAGTTCTTTGGTGTGGGCCTTTTTTGAGACGAGTGCAGCAGATCGCACCACTGCTATTTGCAATATTTGTCTCAAGCGTATCTCGCGTGGCCAAAACATCAGCCGCTTGGGCACCACAAGCATGACCAGACATATGGCGACCTGCCATGCAGCTCGTTGGCAGGCACACATAAAAGACCCACACCAAAGAACTAAGCGGACCTCTCCTTGCTCCTCCTCAGCTGGGATCTCCATCCCCACTACACCTTCAGTCCTCTCTGAAAGCTGCTCTGAGAGGACTGAAGGTGTAGAATTAGGTGTGTCACAACCAAGTACTTGCAGTACACCGACGTCCGATTGCAGCAGGCAAATTTCCCTGCCCCAGCTGCTGGACCGTAGAAAGAAGTACACTCCCAGCCATCCACATGCCCAGCGGTTGAATGCTAGCCTGGCTAAATTGCTAGCACTTCAACTGCTGCCTTTTCAGTTGGTAGACTCGGCCCCCTTCCGTGAGTTTGTTCAATGTGCGGTTCCTCAGTGGCAGGTTCCCAAACGCCACTTTTTCTCACGGAAGGCGATTCCGTCTCTCTACCGGCATGTGGAGGGCAATGTCAATGCCTCGCTGGACAGGGCGGTCAGCGGTAAGGTGCATATTACCGCTGACTCATGGTCCAGCAGGCATGGACAGGGACGGTACCTTTCTTTCACGGCCCATTGGGTCACTCTATTGGCAGCTGGGAGGGATGCAGGACAAGGTGCAGTAGTGTTGGAGGTTGTTCCGCCACCACGCCTCCAAAACGCTACTACTGCTACTGGTTGTGACACACCTCTCTCCTCCACCCCCTCCTCTTCTTCTTCCTCCAGTGCTCTGTCCTTGGAACCAGCGGTGCTCCGTAGGCGTACAAGGGGCTACGCAAGTACGCAGGCAAAAAGATGCCATGCCGTGCTTGCGCTGGTGTGTTTGGGGGACAGGAGCCACACTGGGCCAGAGGTTCTGGCAGCTCTGCAGGGGCAGGCCGAGAGGTGGTTGACGCCACGTCAGCTTAAGCCAGGAATGGTCGTTTCTGACAATGGCACCAACCTCCTCTCCGCCCTGCGACAGGGGCAGCTCACCCATGTGCCCTGCATGGCTCACGTCCTCAACCTGGTGGTGCAGCGGTTCTTGGGCAGGTTCCCAGGCTTACAGGATGTCCTGAGGCAGGCCAGGAAAGTCTGTGTGCATTTCCGCCGATCTTATAATGCCAGTGCTCGGCTGACTGAGCTGCAAAAGGAGCTGAACCTGCCCAAGAACCGCCTAATATGTGACATGCCCACCAGGTGGAACTCAACGTTGGCCATGCTGCAGCGACTGCACACGCAGCAGAGGGCCATCAATGAGTACCTTTGCGACTACGGCACCAGGACAGGGTCAGGGGAGCTTGGTTTTTTTTCCCCACGTCAGTGGAGCATGATCAGGGATGCATGCACTGTCCTCTCACCATTTGAGGAGGCCACGAGGATGGTGAGCAGTGACAGTGCATGCATCAGTGACACTGTCCCTCTTGTCCACCTGTTGGAGCATACGCTGCGTGGGATAATGGACAGGGCACTTGAGGCAGAACAGAGGCAGGAAGAGGAGGACTTCCTTGCCTCTCAAGGCCCCCTTTATCCGGACAGTGTTCCTCCTGTCCCACCCATCACACAGGAAGAGGATGAGGAGGAGGAGGAGGAGGAGGAGGAGGAGGATTGTGTGAGCATGGAGGTGGAGCCTGGCACTCAGCATCAGCAGCAGCAGTCTTTTAGGGATGATGTACAGTCCCAACAAACCAGTGGACTTGTACGTGGCTGGGAGGAGGTGGCTGGCGATCATGTCATCCTCAGTGACCCAGAAGACTCCGGACCGAATGCCTCAGCTAACCTACGCTGCATGGCCTCCCTGATCCTGCAAAGCCTGCGGAAGGATCCTCGTGTTCTTCGGATCAAGGAGAGGGACCATTACTGGCTGGCCACTCTCCTTGATCCGCGGTACAAGGGTAAGGTTGCGGACCTTATCTTGCCGTCGCAGAGGGAGCAGAGGATGAGACATCTCAGGGAGGCCTTGCAGAAAGGTCTGTGCAACGCGTTCCCAGAAACTGGGAGGCTACAAACTCCTGGTCCTGGGCGACGAGTTGCTGAGGCTTCGGTCAGTGGCAGAAGGAGCGGTGGGGAAGGTGGACGTCTGACCGATGCGTTCAGACAATTTTTTAGTCCGCAGCCCCAAGGTATGATCGGTCCCAGCAACCATCGCCAGCGTCTGATATACATGGTGCAGGAATACCTTGGGGCAAGGTCAGACTTGGACACCTTTCCCACCGAAAATCCTCTGGCTTACTGGGTCCTGAGGATGGATCACTGGCCAGAGCTTGCACAGTATGCAATTGAGCTACTGGCCTGTCCTGCCTCCAGCGTTCTGTCCGAACGCACATTCAGTGCTGCTGGAGGATTTGTGACTGATCATAGGGTGCGCCTGTCCACCGCCTCGGTTGATCGACTGACCTTCAGCAAAATGAATCAGTCTTGGATCACCACCAGCTACCAGGCACCTGAGGCGGATATAACCGAATAATTTTTAATGTCACATCACATCCCTTCAAGACTGCCTATGCTGATGCTGAGTGACTGTCCTCTTATGTTCACTGACTATCCTCTTCCTCCTCCTCAATGATCCATGCCACCACACCAGTGCCTAAGGCACAATTTTTCAGCCCCTGTTTAACAGGGGCGTGTACATACAATTTTTATAAAAAAAATGCTTCGCAACACTGTGCTCCAAGTACAGTATCTGTGAGGGGTTGCAGTGTTGTGGCACCAGCACCAGTGCCTAAGGCACAATTTTTCAGCCCCTGTTTAACAGGGGCGTGTACTTACAATTTTTTAAAAAAATGCTTCGCAACACGTGTGACTGCTGTACTCCAAGTACAGTATCTGTGAGGGGTTGCAGTGTTGTGGCACCAGCACCAGTGCCTAAGGCACAATTTTTCAGCCCCTGTTTAACAGGGGCGTGTACATACAATTTTTATAAAAAAATGCTTCGCAACAATGTGCTCCAAGTACAGTATCTGTGAGGGGTTGCAGTGTTGTGGCACCAGCACCAGTGCCTAAGGCACAATTTTTCAGCCCCTGTTTAACAGGGGCGTGTACTTACAATTTTTTAAAAAAAATGCTTCGCAACACGTGTGACTGCTGTGCTCCAAGTACAGTATCTGTGAGGGGTTGCAGTGTTGTGGCACCAGCACCAGTGCCTAAGGCACAATTTTTCAGCCCCTGTTTAACAGGGGCGGGTAATTACAAATCTTGATCTAATAGTTCACAGCAGGGCCCATTCCTGCGCCCACCAAGAGTAACTATGAGGGCCTACAGTCTTGTGGCAACACCGTCCACCACCACCGCCAAAGGCCCAATTTTTCTGCCCTGTTCATCAGGTGCTTGCAATTACAAATCTTGATCTAATAGTTCACAGCAGGGCCCATTCCTGCGCCCACCAAGAGTAACTATGAGGGCCTACAGTCTTGTGGCAACACCGTCCACCACCACCGCCAAAGGCCCAATTTTTCTGCCCTGTTCATCAGGTGCTTGCAATTACAAATCTTGATCTAATAACTCACAGCAGGGCCCATTCCTGCGCCCACCAAGAGTAACTGTGAGAGCTTACAGTCTTGTGGCAACACCGTCCACCACCACCACCACCACCCCCAATTTTTCTGCCCTGTTCAACAGGTGCATGCAATTACAAATCTTGATCTATTAACTCACAGCAGGGCCCATTCCTGTGCCCACCAGTCTTGTGGCTACACCAACATCTAATAGGGCAAATTTCTGCAGAGTATATACGCCAGGCCCCTACTTTCATACATCCAACTTACAAACGACTCCTACTTGCAAATGGAAAGAGAAAACAGGAAGTGAGAGGAAATCTACCCCTAGGAAGGGAAATTCTATCCTGTTAGATTTAATTTGGGAAAAAGGTATCTCCTCTCTACTGATACTTTATCACCAATCCTTGTTTCAATTAAAACCCCACTTTTCCAAAAACATTTGTCATTGGGACGGAAAGTGAGGTGACATGTTCTGAACAGATGTGCAAAGACAGCAAATGTTACAGGGGTGATAACCCCTCCCTATGTTCTCCAAAAAGCTTAAAAATAGATTTTTTTGGGATGGAGCTACACTTCATAATGTACCTGTTCAGATTCTACTTAAGAACAAACCTAAAGCCGCAAGTGGTTTTAAATGGCTTCTTTTTTTCCTTTACAAATGACATTTTGTGCAAGGACAGTTCTAAACACGGGAAACACATGCCACTTCACAGGCATACTTTAGACACCCCCCAGGTACCATATTTAAAGGAAAATTTCACTTTTTTTTTTTCACTTTATGCATCATTAAAATGACTGCTCCTGAAAAAACGTTAGTTTTTAAAAGTTCTTTTTGCATTGATATATGTCCCCTGGGGCAGGACCCGGGTCCCCAAACCTGTTTTATGACATTAACATGCATATTGGCCGTTGTAATTAGCACTTTTGATTTCGAACGTTCGCGTCCATTATAACGTATAGGGTTCGAAAATTCGCGCGAACTTTCGGTCGGTTCGAAGGTTCTGGTGCGAACCGAACCCGGGGGTGTTCGGCTCATCCCTACAACTGGGCCTTAGAGCAGATACAGAGGCTGAGGTGGTTTTATTTGTGATGTACTAACAGAGCACACACACAAGCTAGCTAGCTCTGGAGATGCCTGGCTGCCTTCGATGACAACAACTGGGCCTTACGGCAGATAGAGACTGCCTTATATGACAACAACTGGGCCTTAGAGCAGATACAGAGGCTGAGGTGGTTTTATTTGTGATGTACTAACAGAGCACACACACACACAAGCTAACTAGCTCCTGGAGATGCCTGGCTGCCTTCGATGACAACAACTGGGCCTTACGGCAGATAGAGACTGCCTTATATGACAACAACTGGGCCTTAGAGCAGATACAGAGGCTGAGGTGGTTTTATGTGTGCTGACACACACACTAGCTCCTATAAATCCCTGCCTGACTTAGATCACAATAGGACAGAAGGTTATACTGCAATGCTGTACTAACAGCATAGGACAGAGGGTGCTACTGCAATGCTGTACTAACAACACTCACACACCAGACTAATCCCCAGAATCAAAGCAGTTAGACTCAGCAGCAGATAATGTCACCACTCAGCAGCAGTGCAATCAGCAGAATGAATATATATTCTCTAATGATCAGTATTCACTTCAGTAGTAATGATAATGAATCAGCAATGAATCAGCAGTCCGCCTATTCAGAATCAAAGCCGGAACACATGTGCACTAGGCCGACGGCGCGGCGGTCTTTTATACAGTGGGGCGTGTACTAAAGCCCCTGAGCTATAATTGGCTACAGGCGTCTTGCCTGTAGCCAATTATTGCTCTCCTCGCTGCCGGCGCTGTGATTGGCCAAGCATGCGGGGTCACAGTGCATGCTTGGCCAATTATCAGCCAGCAATGCACTGCGCCTGGCGCAATGCATTGCGGGCCGCTCGCATCACACGAACGGCCCAAATAGTTCTGGGCTCGCCGAGCAGGCGAACGCCCAGTGCTCGATTCGAACGTGGGTTTGAATCAAATACCGGGCCCATCCCTACAAGTGAGCATAAAGGCAACCCCATAAACAAGCCGTCTGCCCGGCACTTATCCTGTGTCTGTGGGGCAGTGGGTGATGGCAACAAGTGGGGTCCTTCATGCGTTCCCTGCCTCCTGATAGGCGTCCAATAGCGGTGCCTGTCATTTCAGCCAATCAGGTGACAGGTAACAGACCTGAGCAACTGATTGGCGGAGAGGCGGCTCAGTGTAAGGAAATTGAATAGTCATTAGCTTTCCTAACACAGCTGTGGACTGCGAGCTCCAAGCATGGCGCTCACAGTTCACCTATTTTGCAGCCTTACTTACCAGCTCCGCTCGGGCCGTTTGTTCCACGGAGCTTCTGACGTCACTTCCGGTTTCCCTCTGACACAGGGAAACCGGAAGTAACGTCTTAACTTGAAGAACAAAGCACCCACCCGTAGTGATACTACAGGTGGAAGTTGTTGGGTGCGATGGAATGCGCCACAAAGCAGGTAAAAATCCTGCAAATGAAGCGCCTCGTCTGCAATCTCGTGATTGCATTGACGTGGTGCTTCCCATAGTGCACTGTGTCTGGCGCCTGAACACAGTGCACTTAACCACTTCCCGACCGGCGCACGACGATGTACATCGGCAGAATGGCACGGACAGGCATAAGGGCGTACAGGTACGTAAATAACAAATATAGGCGCACAATTCCAAAAATTGTCAGTAGGTGTCTCCCAATGCCATAATAATAATAAAAGTAATAAAATTAAATGATTAAAAACAATATTCACAAGAAATTATAAAGTCCATAAACAGCCAATATAGATCAGATATAGTCTATATAAGGGAGTCAGTCGAGGTATATATGAAAAACTTTATCCTTTATACAACACAGGGCAGCCTTCAGGGTAGAACAGAAACCATATTCAGGAACTGTAGAGCAAAAAACAAATGTGTAGTAGTTAAGCAAATGAGATATTTATTAATAAAACGATATTAGTGCACTCACATTTGTGAAGAAGTAAAAAGGCATGGTAAATGTCATACAGGAAGTGCTTCTACTGATCTGCCTGGAAGAGATGACACACATACTACGCTGGGGATTCGCCACACTACAGTGACATTTACCATGCCTTTTTACTTCTTCACAAATGTGAGTGCACTAATATCGTTTTATTAATAAATATCTCATTTGCTTAACTACTACACCCAGAGGCGCCTTTTCCATTTGTTTTTTGTGTACAGGTACGTCCCTTTTAGAATGCCGCCATGCCGGCATGGAGCAGAGATCAGTGTTCACTAAAACACAGCCACGCCCCCCACAGTTAGTAACATGCTCCTAGGAACACTTAACCCCTACACTGCCACCCCTAGTTAACCCCTTCACTGCCAGTGTCATTTACACAGGAATCAGTGCATTTAAATAGCACTGATTGCTGTATAAATGACAATGGTCCCAAAAATGTGTCAAAAATGGCCGATGTGTCCGCCATAATGTCGCAGTCACAATAAAAATCGCTGATCGCCGCCATTACTAGTAAAAAAAAAAAAAATTATTAATAAAAATGCTATAAAACTATCCCCTGTTTTGTAAACGCTATAACTTTTGCACAAACCAATCAATAATCGCTTATTGTGATTTTTTTACCAAAAATATGTAGAAGAATACGTATCGGCCTAAACTGAGTAAAAAAAAAAATTTTTATATATTTTTGGGGGATATTTATTATAGCAAAAAGTTAAAAATAATGCGTTTTTTTCAAAATTGTCACTGTTTATAGCGCAAAAAATAAAAACCGCAGGGGTGATCAAATACCACCAAAAGAAAGCTCTGTTTGTGGGAAAAAAAGGACATCAATTTTGTTTAGGAGCCACGTCGCACGACCACGCAATTGTCAGTTAAAGCGACACAGTGCCGAATCGCAAAAAGTGGTCTGGTCTTAAGCCAGCAAAATGGTCCGGTCTGAAAGTAGTTAAAGGAAAAAAAATTCTGTGTATCAAGCTGTTTGCCTGAAGTTTATCTTTAAGTAATTATTCTAGTGTTTTATTTTACGCTCTTTCTACCATATTGGGGGCTTGCAGAGCATCTGCATCAGAATTTGAAAAGAAACAAGGGAATGTTTGCACATCACTATTTGCAATGGTAAATAAAGGCGTTATCGAAACCTGTTAATTACTGTATCTATTCCTTTACCATTTATGTTGCGCAGTCTACTATTGCGCTTGTTACTGCTTTGTGATGTCCAAGAAAAAAGAGGGAGTCTCTGTGGGAATGCGAGACAAAGGAATATATTCACTTTGCTTATTGATGACTCAAGTTTATGGGTTGCCTGGAGCCGTTTGTAAAGTTGCATGCTACTTATGTAAAAATGTAAATATACAACCACCACATTGCTCAGAGAAGAACATTCACATTTTCAGGAACTCTAGTGGTACCAGATTATTCCTATCAGCGGTGACTGCATTTGTCACAAAATTCTGGAAAACGTAGAATGAACTGGTCGATGTCTCTATCACAATGTCTGTTGCTGCTCTTGTTCACATTAAATGTTCTTACGCAAAACACAGGAGGACATATGAAGGATCATAGTAATGTAAGTAGAAACCATATTTCATATTTGTTATATTGATTTTATTATTTTCCAGCTGCTTAATCCTGCAGGAGTCCCGAGGGCATCAGATTGACCCATCACTTTGATGAGACAAACATTCAAGCTCCTTGCAGTGTCAACCCAACTGGGTCTTTTCCCAGTGGATGACCCAGGGCAGTCCCTGACTGGGCCTGCAAAAGGAGTAAGATAGCCTCACCAAGCCAACTGGAAGATCTTCTCCCACCAGTGTGTTATGGAACTACCCTTGGGTATTCTTCCAGTTAAATGAATCCTAGTGCAGCCTCCTAAAGATGTAAAAACCACCAAGCAAAATGGGAGATATACTCCCACCAATATGTTTTGGAGCTACAGTTTTCTTTGAGTTGGATGAGCCTAGTGACAAACTCTCCCAAAACTGTAATATGCTCTCACTAGACAATTGGTAGGTACAATATATTGCTATCAATGTGCTCAGGGGCTACCCCTTGGAAAAGGACATTACACTCATATGCCGTGTACACACGATCAGAATTCCCGACTGTTCTATGGGAACTTGGAAATTCCAACCGTGTGTATTTCCGACCAACAAAATTTGAGAACTGGTTCTCAAATTTTCCAACAACAAAATCCGTTGTCGTAAATTTCGATCGCGTGTACACAATTCCGACGCACAAAATTCCATGCATGCTCGGAATCAAGCAGAAGAGCCAAACTGGCTATTGAACTTAATTTTTCTCGGCTCGTCGTACGTGTTGTACGTCACCACATTCTTAACGTTCGGAATTATCGGCAACATTTGTGTGACCATGTGTATGCAAGACCAGTTTGAGCCAACACCCATCGGGAAAAAAACATGGATTTTGTTGTCGGAATGTGCAATCGTGTGTACAGGGCAATAGACTTCACACTGCTCATCATATCATTGGATAGGTAGACCAGCAACACAGTAGAGAAATCTCATTTGCACCACTTGTGTCCTATAGTATGCTACCACATTATATCTCAGGCAGCTGAAGAAGATATTGGGGGTTATTTACGAAAGGCAAATCCACTTTGCACTACAAGTGCAAACTACAAGTCCAAAGTGCACTTGAAATTGCACTGAAAGTGCACTTGGAAGTGCAGTCACTGTAAATATAAGGGGTAGATCTGAAATGAGGGGAAGCTCTGCTGATTTTATCATCCAATCATGTGCAAGCTAAAATGCTGTTTTTTATTTTCCTTGCATGTCCCCCTCGGATCTACAGTGACTGCACTTCCAAGTGCACTTTCAGTGCAATTTCAAGTGCACTTTGCCCTTGTAGTTTGCACTTGTAGTGCAAAGTGGATTTGCCTTTAGTAAATAGCCCCCATAGTCTAGAACAGTGGTGACAAACCTGCAGCCCAAGACAGCAGCTATAAGGCTGCATTCACACCTGGGGGTAGCATCTTTCAGCGCCTTTCTGGCGTTTTTTGTGAATTTTTTTGTGCAATTTTGGCGTGTTTTATGCCTGATTTGCGTGTTTTTATACAGCGTTTTTGAACTTTTTTATTAGCCAATAGAGAAAACCATAATCTGGTGCTTCATTTGTTGCTATGTTTTTCAGCTTTTTTAGCTTTTCCATTAGCTTTAATTACTTTTTTGTTCTTATTATTATTAATTTCTTCTTATTATTATTATTATTGTTATTATTCTTTTTAGGGTAAGGGGTTAGAGTTAAGGTTAGGTTAGGGTTAGGATTAAGGATTGGGCTTAGGGGTTAGTGTTATTTATTTATTTATTTTTTGTTAGGATTAGGTTGTTACTACTACTACACTGATAAAAATGATTCAGTTAGCTTGTAATTTTAACATAAAATATTTATAATTTTCAACATAAAAATAAATGTTAATTCACTTACTTTGATATTTTAAGTACCTTACTTAATTTTCATTAGTTCTTAAAACACACCTTTTACATTTACAAAAATAATGTAATTATTGAGTATCCAGACAAAACGTTTAAGGTGTGTGCTTTTCCATATTCTAATTGAGTTACATTTACTTAAAAGGAATCATCTTTTCATTTGACTGAAATTGCGGGACGCATATATTTTCCAAACGTGCAACAGCACAAATTTGGATGCTGTGTATTTTGAAGAGTTTGACGACTTTGAAAGCCTGCACAAGGCAGTTCCCATACGTTTGAGGCCCATCAGGACAAAAGAGCGCCACCAGTGACAACATTTTTCCAAGTCACGACAAAGTCAAGATACAGGGCGAGGGACCACCAGCTGTTAAGCTTAAAAACGTCTTTGTGCCACAAAAATTTATGTTTCAGCCGGTTCGGTTTTTGAGATATTGGAATTCAAATTCAGATTATGTAACATCGAGCCCCGCCCACTTTGCACCCAATCAGGGCTGGCACAAGGATTTTTGACACGCTAGGCGAAACCTCATTTTGCCTCCCCCTCCTTGGCTCCACTTCCTACTCCACCCTCTTTGCTCTGCCCATGTATACCCCACCTTTTTAATGAAGCGCCCATCAAATGCAGCCAAACAATGCCCATCAATGCAGCCTCACCAGCACCCATCAAATGCAGCCTACCAGTGCCCATCCATGAATGTATGCTTGCTTCCTTTCATTCGGGAGTCGTGACATAGACACAGTCCTCCGCCGCTGCGCCTCTGACACTATGTGCGAACCGAGCGGCGGCTGTCTGCTGATGCTGAGACTTAGTTGCTTGATGCAGAGAGAAGAGAGTAGAAACACCAATGGCCGGGTGCCCTAGGTAGTAGTGCACATTAGGCGGCTGCCTAGTTTGACTAGTGGTAGCACCGGCCCTGCACCCAATGTTAATAAAATTGAAAAACAAAGATGGCATTCGTTTGCACTGCATCTGTGCTGATTTGTGCTGAAAATGAACGTATGTGCTGGTTTTGGTTTCAGAGATATTACGCATTATAGTTGATGACAACAACTGGGCCTTAGAGCAGATACAGCGGCCGAGGTGGTTTTATTTGTGATGTACTAACAGAGCACACACACAGACACAAGCTAGCTAGCTCCTGGAGATGCCTGGCTGCCTTCGATGACAACAACTGGGCCTTAGAGCAGATACAGAGGCTGAGGTGGTTTTATTTGTGATGTACTAACAGAGCACACACACAAGCTAGCTAGCTCTGGAGATGCCTGGCTGCCTTCGATGACAACAACTGGGCCTTACGGCAGATAGAGACTGCCTTATATGACAACAACTGGGCCTTAGAGCAGATACAGAGGCTGAGGTGGTTTTATGTGTGATGTACTAACAGAGCACACACACACACAAGCTAATTAGCTTCTGGAGATGCCTGGCTGCCTTCGATGACAACAACTGGGCCTTACGGCAGATAGAGACTGCCTTATATGAAAACAACTGGGCCTTATAGCAGATACAGAGGCTGAGGTGGTTTTATGTGTGATGTACTAACAGAGCACACACACAAGCTAGCTAGCTCCTGGAGATGCCTGGCTGCCTTCAATGAAAACAACTGGGCCTTATGACAGATAGAGACTGCCTTATATGACAACAACTGGGCCTTAGAGCAGATACAGAGGCTGAGGTGGTTTTATTTGTGATGTACTAACAGAGCACACACACACACAAGCTAACTAGCTCCTGGAGATGCCTGGCTGCCTTCGATGACAACAACTGGGCCTTACGGCAGATAGAGACTGCCTTATATGACAACAACTGGGCCTTAGAGCAGATACAGAGGCTGAGGTGGTTTTTATGTGTGATGTACTAACAGAGCACACACACAAGCTAGCTAGCTCCTGGAGATGCCTGGCTGCCTTCAATAAAAACAACTGGGCCTTACGACAGATAGAGACTGCCTTATATGACAACAACTGGGCCTTAGAGCAGATACAGAGGCTGAGGTAGTTTTATGTGTGATGTACTAACAGAGCACACACAAACACAAGCTAGCTAGCTCCTGGAGATGCCTGGCTTCCTTCGGTGACAACAACTGGGCCTTAGAGCAGATACAGAGGCTGAGGTGGTTTTATGTGTGCTGACACACACGCTAGCTCCTATAAATCCCTGCCTGACTTAGATCCCAATAGGACAGAAGGTTATACTGCAATGCTGTACTAACAGCATAGGGCAGAGGGTGCTACTGCAATGCTGTACTAACAGCACTCACACACCAGACTAATCCCCAGAATCAAAGCAGTTAGACTCAGCAGCAGATAATGTCACCACTCAGCAGCAGTACTAGTAATGGCGGCGATCAGCGATTTTTATTGTGACTGCGACATTATGGCGGACACATTGGCCATTTTTGACACATTTTTGTGACCATTGTCATTTTATACAGCAATCAGTGCTATTTAGAGAGCAGTGTCACTTATTACTAGGCAGAATGGGGAGATGCTGTTTACTTCCGCATCTCCCCGTTCAGCCTTCCTGTGAGACGATCACGGTTATCCCCGCGGCGATCGAGTCCATGGGACCCGCGACCGGACTCACGGGTGTCCCGACCGGCATTGCGGCATTCTAAAAGGGACGTACCTGTACGCAAAAAACAAATGGAAAAGGCGCCTCTGGGTGTAGTAGTTAAGCAAATGAGATATTTATTAATAAAACGATATTAGTGCACTCACATTTGTGAAGAAGTAAAAAGGCATGGTAAATGTCACTGTAGTGTGGCGAATCCCCAGCGTAGTATGTGTGTCATCTCTTCCAGGCAGATCAGTAGAAGCACTTCCTGTATGACATTTACCATGCCTTTTTACTTCTTCACAAATGTGAGTGCACTAATATCGTTTTATTAATAAATATCTCATTTGCTTAACTACTACACACAGAGGCACCTTTTCCATTTGTTTTTTGCTCTACAGTTCCTGAATATGGTTTCTGTTCTACCCTGAAGGCTGCCCTGTGTTGTATAAAGGATAAAGTTTTTCATACATACCTGGACTTTTATATAGACTGTATCTGATCTATATTGGCTGTTTATGGACTTTATAATTTCTTGTGAATATTGTTTTTAATCATTTAATTTTATTACTTTTATTATTATTATGGTATTGGGAGACACCTACTGACAATTTTTGGAATTGTGCGCCTATATTTGTTATTTACGTACCTGTACGCCCTTATGCCTGTCCGTGCCATTCTGCCGACGTACATCGTCGTGCGCTGGTCGGGAAGTGGTTAAGTGCACTGTGTTCAGGCGCCAGACACAGTGCACTATGGGAAGCACCACGTCAAAGCAATCACGAGATTGCAGACGAGGCGCTTCATTTGCAGGATTTTTACCTGCTTTGTGGCGCATTCCATCGCACCCAACAACTTCCACCTGTAGTATCACTACGGGTGGGTGCTTTGTTCTTCAAGTTAAGACAGTACTTCCGGTTTCCCTGTGTCAGAGGGAAACCGGAAGTGACGTCAGAAGCTCCGTGGAACAAACGGCCTGAGCAGAGCTGGTAAGTAAGGCTGCAAAATAGGTGAACTGTGAGCGCCATGCTTGGAGCTCGCAGTCCACAGCTGTGTTAGGAAAGCTAATGACTATTCAATTTCCTAACACTGAACCGCCTCTCCGCCAATCAGTTGCTCAGGTCTGTTACCTGTACCCTGATTGGCTGAAATGACAGGCGCCGCTATTGGACGCCTATCAGGAGGCAGGGGATGCATGAAGGACCCCACTTGTTGCCATCACCACTACCCCACAGACACAGGATAAGTGCCGGGCAGACGGCGAGCGGGCGGGGGCACACTGGCAGCATTTAATGGGCACACTGGCAGCATATGATGGGCAGTTGTGCAAACTGGCAACATTTGATGGACACACTGGCAACATATGATGGGCAGTTGGGCACACTGGCAGCATTTGATGAGCAGTTGGGCACACTGGCAGCATTTGATGGGCACACCGGCAGTGTTTGGCACAGTGGCTGCATTTGATGGCACAGTGGCAGCGTTTGATGGCACAGTTTGTTTGCGCCCCCCCCCCCAAAAAAAAATTTGGAGCACCAGCCGCCACTGCCTTTAAATGACTTTAGACAAGGCTTAGAACAGTTGATGCAACTTTACTTGAACATACTGCACTTAACATGAACAGTACAATGCAACATTTCCTACATAACTCAACTAGGCGGCCCAGGCATACCTCGACAAGGTGACAGTCCATAAATGGTGTTTCCCAAAGCTTGGTGGTTCTCTGGATTCCTGATACCTTCCGGCAGACTACTTGGAACCACAGTGCACTCTTTGGTGTTCCACAACAATCACTGTATTTTTCTGAGCAGGCCAAAGCTCTGGAACCTGGCCTTCCCCTTATTTATAGTGCAGGGCGGATAAGTTGAGTCTAAAAAGTCCAGGGAACGGAGCTGCAGAACATTAACCCCTTCCCTAGCTGGGCCAGCCCACTGCCTGACTAACATGCTTACACATGGATTTCACACTTTTTACTAATAGATTTTGACTGACGTCTGCTGGACTTGTAACATTAACAAAATATATATCCTTAGGTCTAGTTTGATACCTTTATTCTCTTATGCCACGTACACACAACCGGACTTTATGTCGGAATGAACTCTGATGGACTTTTCAACGGACTTTGACGGAGTTCCGCTTAAACGGACTTGCCTACACAAGATCACACCAAATTTCGATCGTTTAACGTGATGATATACGACGGGACTAGAAAAAGGAAGTTCAATAGCCAGTAGCCAATAGCTGCCCTTGCGTCGTTGTTGGTCTGTCAGACCTGCATACAGACGTGGGGTTTTCTCGATAGGAACTGGTTTCGGCAGAAAGATTGGAAACATGTTCTTTTTCTAAAGTCTGTCAGATTTGTCGACAGAAAAGGTCCGATGAAGCCCACACCCGATCGAATTGTCAGACGGATTTGTTCCGTCGGAACTTTGCTGTTGAAAAGTCCGGTCGTGTGTACACGGCATTAGGCATTAAGTCCATTGCCACTCTTCCTTTTCTCATATACCCTCACTTTTTTTCCCTTCCACTCTTACCCCTTTCATACTATCTCTTGACTTGTTTATGGGGTTGCCTTTATGCTCACTTGTAGGGATGGGCACGGTATTCGATTCAAACCCACGTTCGAAACGAGCACAGGGAGTTCGCCCGCTCAGCGAGCCCAGAACTATTTGTGCCGTTCGTGTGATGCGAGCGCCCGCAATGCATTGCGCCAGGCGCAGTGCATTGCTAGCTGATGATTGGCCAAGCATGCACTGTGACCCCGCATGCTTGGCCAATCACAGCGCTGGCAGCGAGGAGAGCAATAATTGGCTACAGGCAGGATGCCTGTAGCCAATTATAGCTCAGGGGCTTTAGTACACACCCCACGGTATAAAAGACCGCCGAGCCGTAGGCCTAGTGCACATGTGTTCCGGCTTTGATTCTGAATAGGCAGACTGCTGATGCTGATGCTGATTCATTGCTGATTCATTATCATTACTACTGAAGTGAATACTGATCATTAGAGAATATATATTCATTCTGCTGATTGCACTGCTGCTGAATGGTGACATTATCTGCTGCTGAGTCTAAGTGCTTTGATTCTGGGGATTAGTCTGGTGTGTGAGTGCTGTTAGTACAGCATTGCAGTGTAACCTTCTGTCCTATTGTGATCTAAGGCAGGCAGGGATTTATAGGAGCTAGTGTGTGTGTCAGCACACATAAACCACCTCAGCCTCTGTATCTGCTCTAAGGCCCAGTTGTTGTCATCGAAGGAAGCCAGGCATCTCCAGGAACTAGCTAGCTTGTGTGTGTGCTCTGTTAGTACATCACACATAAAACCACCTCAGCCTCTGTATCTGCTCTAAGGCCCAGTTGTTGTCATATAAGGCAGTCTCTATCTGCCGTAAGGCCCAGTTGTTGTCATCGAAGGCAGCCAGGCATCTCCAGGAGCTAGCTAGCTTGTGTGTGTGTGTGCTCTGTTAGTACATCACACATAAAACCACCTCAGCCTCTGTATCTGCTCTAAGGCCCAGTTGTTTTCATATAAGGCAGTCTCTATCTGCCGTAAGGCCCAGTTGTTGTCATTGTTGTTGTTGTCATCGAAGGCAGCCAGGCATCTCCAGGAGCTAGCTAGCTTGTGTGTGTGTGTGTGCTCTGTTAGTACATCACACATAAAACCACCTCAGCCTCTGTATCTGCTCTAAGGCCAAGTTGTTGTCATATAAGGCAGTCTCTATCTGCCGTAAGGCCCAGTTGTTGTCATCGAAGGCAGCCAGGCATCTCCAGAGCTAGCTAGCTTGTGTGTGTGCTCTGTTAGTACATCACAAATAAAACCACCTCAGCCTCTGTATCTGCTCTAAGGCCCAGTTGTTGTCATCAACTATAATGTGTAATATCTCTGAAACCAAAACCAGCACATACGTTCGTTTTTGCAGCACAAATCAGCACAGATGCAGTGCAAACGAATGCCATCTTTGTTTTTCAATTTTATTACTATTGGGTGCAGGGCCGGTGCTACCACTAGGCAAACTAGGCAGCCGCCTAAGGTGCACTACTGCCTAGGGCACCCGGCCATTGGTGTTTCTACTCTCTTCTCTCTGCATCAAGCAACTAAGTCTCAGCATCAGCAGGCAGCCGCCGCTCGGTTCGCACATAGTGTCAGAGGCGCAGCGGCGGAGGACTGTGTCTATGTCACGACTCCCGAATGAAAGGAAGCAAGCATACATTCATGGATGGGCACTGGTAGGCTGCATTTGATGGGTGCTGGTGAGGCTGCATTGATGGGCGCTGGTGGGCTGCATTTGATGGGAGCTTCATTAAAAAGTTGGGGTATACATGGGCAGAGCAAAGGGGGTGGAGTCGGAAGTGGAGCCAAGGAGGGGGAGGCAAAATGAGGTTTCGCCTAGGGTGTCAAAAATCCTTGTGCCAGCCCTGATTGGGTGCAAAGTGGGCGGGGCTTGATGTTACAATCTGAATTCCAATATCTCAAAAACCGAACCGGCTGAAACATTAATTTTTGTGGCACAAAGACGGTTTTAAGCTTAACAGCTGGTGATCTCTCGCCCTGTATCTTGACTTTGTCGTGACTTGTAAAAATGTTGTCACTGGTGGCGCTCTTTTGTCCTGATGGGCCTCAAACGTATGGGAACTGCCTTGTGCAGGCTTTCAAAGTCGTCAAACTCTTTAAAATACACAGCATCCAAATTTGTGCTGTTGCACGTTTGGAAAATATATGCGTCCCGCAATTTCAGTCAAATGAAAAGATAATTTTTTTTAAGCATATGTAACTCAATTAGAATATGGAAAAGCACACACCTTAAACGTTTTGTCTGGATACTCAATAATTACATTATTTTTGTAAATGTAAAAGGTGTGTTTTAAGAACTAATGAAAATTAAGTAAGGTACATATCAAAGTAAATGAATTAACATTTATTTTTATGTTGAAAATTATGAAAATTTTATGTTAAAATTGCAAGCCAACTGAATCATTTTTATCAGTGTAGTAGTAGTAACAACCTAATCCTAACAAAAAATAAATAAATAAATAACACTAACCCCTAAACCCAATCCTTAATCCTAACCCTAACCTAACCTTAACTCTAACCCCTTACCCTAAAAAGAATAATAATAATAAATTAATAATAATAAGAACAAAAAAGTAATTAAAGCTAATGGAAAAGCTAAAAAAGCTGAAAAACATAGCAACAAATGAAGCACCAGATTATGGTTTTCTCTATTGGCTAATAAAAAAGTTCAAAAACGCTGTATAAAAACACGCAAATCAGGCATAAAACACGCCAAAATTGCACAAAAAAAATTCACAAAAAACGCCAGA
Source organism: Lithobates sylvaticus (assembly GCA_028564925.1). Taxonomy (NCBI): domain Eukaryota; kingdom Metazoa; phylum Chordata; class Amphibia; order Anura; family Ranidae; genus Lithobates; species Lithobates sylvaticus. The sequence continues at coordinate 526,713,329 of CM053028.1, forward strand.
AAGGCGCTGAAAGATGCTACCCCCAGGTGTGAATGCAGCCTTATAGCTGCTGTCTTGGGCTGCAGGTTTGTCACCACTGTTCTAGACTATGGGGGCTATTTACTAAAGGCAAATCCACTTTGCACTACAAGTGCAAACTACAAGGGCAAAGTGCACTTGAAATTGCACTGAAAGTGCACTTGGAAGTGCAGTCGCTGTAGATCCGAGGGGGACATGCAAGGAAAATAAAAAACAGCATTTTAGCTTGCACATGATTGGATGATAAAATCAGCAGAGCTTCCCCTCATTTCAGATCTACCCCTTATATTTACAGTGACTGCACTTCCAAGTGCACTTTCAGTGCAATTTCAAGTGCACTTTGGACTTGTAGTTTGCACTTGTAGTGCAAAGTGGATTTGCCTTTCGTAAATAACCCCCAATATCTTCTTCAGCTGCCTGAGATATAATGTGGTAGCATACTATAGGACACAAGTGGTGCAAATGAGATTTCTCTACTGTATTGCTGGTCTACCTATCCAATGATATGATGAGCAGTGTGAAGTCCATTGCCCTGTACACACGATTGCACATTCCGACAACAAAATCCATGTTTTTTTCCCGACGGATGTTGGCTCAAACTGGTCTTGCATACACATGGTCACACAAATGTTGCCGATAATTCCGAACGTTAAGAATGTGGTGACGTACAACACGTACGACGAGCCGAGAAAAATGAAGTTCAATAGCCAGTTCGGCTCTTCTGCTTGATTCCGAGCATGCATGGAATTTTGTGCGTCGGAATTGTGTACACGCGATCGAAATTTACGACAACGGATTTTGTTGTTGGAAAATTTGAGAACCAGTTCTCAAATTTTGTTGGTCGGAAATACACACGGTTGGAATTTCCAAGTTCCCATAGAACAGTCGGGAATTCTGATCGTGTGTACGCGGCATATGAGTGTAATGTCCTTTTCCAAGGGGTAGCCCCTGAGCACATTGATAGCAATATATTGTACCTACCAATTGTCTAGTGAGATCATATTACAGTTTTGGGAGAGTTTGTCACTAGGCTCATCCAACTCAAAGAAAACTGTAGCTCCAAAACATATTGGTGGGAGTATATCTCCCATTTTGCTTGGTGGTTTTTACATCTTTAGGAGGCTGCACTAGGATTCATTTAACTGGAAGAATACCCAAGGGTAGTTCCATAACACACTGGTGGGAGAAGATCTTCCAGTTGGCTTGGTGAGGCTATCTTACTCCTTTTGCAGGCCCAGTCAGGGACTGCCCTGGGTCATCCACTGGGAAAAGACCCAGTTGGGTTGACACTGCAAGGAGCTTGAATGTTTGTCTCATCAAAGTGATGGGTCAATCTGATGCCCTCGGGACTCCTGCAGGATTAAGCAGCTGGAAAATAATAAAATCAATATAACAAATATGAAATATGGTTTCTACTTACATTACTATGATCCTTCATATGTCCTCCTGTGTTTTGCGTAAGAACATTTAATGTGAACAAGAGCAGCAACAGACATTGTGATAGAGACATCGACCAGTTCATTCTACGTTTTCCAGAATTTTGTGACAAATGCAGTCACCGCTGATAGGAATAATCTGGTACCACTAGAGTTCCTGAAAATGTGAATGTTCTTCTCTGAGCAATGTGGTGGTTGTATATTTAAATTTTTACATAAGTAGCATGCAACTTTACAAACGGCTCCAGGCAACCCATAAACTTGAGTCATCAATAAGCAAAGTGAATATATTCCTTTGTCTCGCATTCCCACAGAGACTCCCTCTTTTTTCTTGGACATCACAAAGCAGTAACAAGCGCAATAGTAGACTGCGCAACATAAATGGTAAAGGAATAGATACAGTAATTAACAGGTTTCGATAACGCCTTTATTTACCATTGCAAATAGTGATGTGCAAACATTCCCTTGTTTCTTTTCAAATTCTGATGCAGATGCTCTGCAAGCCCCCAATATGGTAGAAAGAGCGTAAAATAAAACATTAGAATAATTACTTAAAGATAAACTTCAGGCAAACAGCTTGATACACAGAATTTTTTTTCCTTTAACTACTTTCAAACCGGACCATTTTGCTGGCTTAAGACCAGACCACTTTTGCGATTCGGCACTGTGTCGATTTAACTGACAATTGCGTGGTCGTGCAACGTGGCTCCTAAACAAAATTGACGTCCTTTTTTCCCACAAATAGAGCTTTCTTTTGGTGGTATTTGATCGCCCCTGCGGTTTTTATTTTTTGCGCTATAAACAAAAAAAGAGTGACAATTTTGAAAAAAACGCATTATTTTTAACTTTTTTGCTATAATAAATATCCCCCAAAAATATATAAAAATTTTTTTTTTTTACTCAGTTAGGCCGATACGTATTCTTCTACATATTTTTTGGTAAAAAAATCACAATAATCGATTATTGATTGGTTTGTGCAAAAGTTATAGCGTTTACAAAACAGGGGATAGTTTTATAGCATTTTTTTTCCACAAAAAAGGTTTTTATTGAAATTGAACAGAAATGTAAGTACATTACATAGAATATTTCAATGCAGGAAAACTTCCTTGACATTAATATAACAATTACAGTGCAAAAAGGTAGTCGTGCAACCTGAGTCAAGGATAACAAGAAACGTATCGAGAATTACATGTCCAAAGAACAGGTGCATTAGGAACAGTATATGAAATCTATATTATATCAACTCGTGAAGAGACGTTTTGTAGTCGACAAGTGAGGTAATAGTAGCTTCCTAGTCATGTGGACCACTATCAACAGGTCCAGTCATGGCCTAATGGGGTCGCTTGGGCTTGCAGGCACACTGCTA
>CM053028.1:526716643-526756787 GCA_028564925.1 Lithobates sylvaticus
CATTTAAATAGCACTGATTGCTGTATAAATGACAATGGTCCCAAAAATGTGTCAAAAATGTCCGATGTGTCCGCCATAATGTCGCAGTCACAATAAAAATTACTGATCGCCGCCATTACTAGTAAAAAAAAAATTATTAATAAAAATGCTATAAAACTATCCCCTATTTTGCACAAACCAATCAATAATCGCTTATTGCGATTTTTTTACCAAAAATATGTAGAAGAATACGTATCGGCCTAAACTGAGGAAAAAAAAAAGTTTTTTCATATATATTTTTGGGGCATATTCATTATAGCAAAAAGTAAAAAATAATGTGTTTTTTTCAAAATTGTCGCTCTTTTTTTGTTTATAGCGCAAAAAATAAAAACCACAGGGGCGATCAAATACCACCAAAAGAAAGCTATATTTGTCGGAAAAAACAGACGTCAATTTTGTTTGGGAGCCATGTCGCACGACCGCACAATTGTCAGTTAAAGCGGCGCAGTGCCGAATTCGCAAAAAGTGGTCTGGTCTTAAGCCAGCAAAATGGTCCAGTCTGAAAGTAGTTAAAGGAAAAAAATTCTGTGTATCAAGCTGTTTGCCTGAAGTTTATCTTCAAGTAATTATTCTAATGTTTTATTTTACGCTCTTTCTACCATATTGGGGGCTTGCAGAGCATCTGCCATCTTCATCTCATATACATAACCTGTTAATTACTGTATCTACTCCTTTACCATTTATGTTGCGCAGTCTACTACTGCGCTTTTTACTGCTTAGTGATGTCCAAGAAAAAAGAGGGAGTCTCTGTGGGAATGCGAGACAAAGGAATATATTCACTTTGCTTATTGATGACTCAAGTTTTTGGGTTGCCTGGAGCCATTTGTAAAGTTGCATGCTACTTATGTAGGAGGTGTAGAAGTGTGTAAAAATTTAAATATACAACCACCACATTGCTCAGAGAAGAACATTCACATTTTCAGGAACTCTAGTGGTACCAGATTATTCCTATCAGCGGTGAATGCATTTGTCACAAAATTCTGGAAAACGTAGAATGAACTGTTCGATGTCTCTATCACAATGTCTGTTGCTGCTCTTGTTCACATCAAATGTTCTTACGCAAAACACAGAAGGACATATGAAGGATCATAGTAATGTAAGTAGAAACCATATTTCATATTTGTTATATTGATTTTATTATTTTCCAGCTGCTTAATCCGAGGGCATCAGATTGACCCATCACTTTGATGAGACAAACATTCAAGCTCCTCGCAGTGTCAACCCAACTGGGTCTTTTCCCAGTGGATGACCCAGGGCAGTCCCTGACTGGGCCTGCAAAAGGAGTAAGATAGCCTCACCAAGCCAACTGGAAGATCTTCTCCCACCAGTGTGTTATGGAACTACCCTTGGGTATTCTTCCAGTTAAATGAACCCTAGTGCAGCCTCCTAAAGATGTAAAAGCCACCAAGCAAAATGGGAGATATACTCCCACCAATATGTTATGGAGCTAGAGTTTTCTTTGAGTTGGAGGAGCCTAGCGACAAATTCTCCCAAAACTGTAATATGCTCACTAGACAATTGGTAGGTACAACATATTGCTATCAATGTGCTCAGGGGCTACCCCTTGGAAAAGGACATTACACTAATATGCCGCATACACACGATCAGAATTTCCAACTATTGTGTATGTATAAATGTAGCGCTAGAATGAAAATAGTTCTTATTAGGAACTAGCACTATTGATATATGTTTAGGTGCGATACCTTATACACAAGACACAAAAGTTGAGGGAAGAAGGCAAGTTCCTGGATATAACTTATCTGTCTCGATACCATATAAATAGAAATGGAAGTAAAATGTAAAACCTTATCAGAGCATAAATATAAAAATTACTTATATAAAATTATTTATGCAGTAAAACCCAATAAAAAAAAGGTTAAAAAAATACACGTGGTTAAAATAGTGAATTAATACCAGGTGATTCTGTGATAAGTATAATATGTGACGATTATGTAAACAAAATGACTCGTGATATAATAATCATAAAAACTCAGAATTAAGATTAAAGTGCTGAGTGGGAAAACGATATAAATAAATATATAGTGATGGAGTCCGTCTTAAAAGTAGTTGGTGAAAAAACAAGTGACATTAATTCAGGTCCATAGAAAAGATGGTTAGTGATCAAACGGATGATGCTGTTCAAGCAGGTGTTCCATGTGCTGGGTGAAGTGATAGTTGTCTGATGGCAACTAAGCCTATAAGAATGAGGCTTACTGGAAATATTGGACTTGAAGGGGCATATGCCTCACAAGTCGCAAGAGCTTATTAGTATGGGGCTGGCAGATCCTTGTTCCACGCAATGGCTCCAAGATGTATCTCGATGCAGCATGGACAGGTAAACACCAGGAGGATGGACGGCCGATGGGGAATGGGCATCAATATTCCATATTTCAATCGTGTTTATAAATCATGATAAAAAGAAAGCCTTGCATAGTGTAATACCGTTTTTGAATTAATTTTAATAGTGTAAAAACAGATTAAAAACACTCAAATTTTTTGGAAGTAAAACAGGCCTGTTTAAAATTACGAAGAAATGGCGTGGTGCTGACGTAGTAGTCCACCCGACGCGTTTCGTCCTCATAGACGTCGTCTGGGGTGTGGACTACATGCACCAGCAGCACGCTTAAATAGGGAGTGTGACCCCAGAGTGATTTAGCAATTGTGCTGGCCGGAAGTGACATCACTTCCGGTCTGGCAAAATTTTTCTTTATTTTCCATGTTAGAAATAGTGAATTTGTTTCTAATTAGCCATTAGTATTAAATAGGATTGCTTATACCCTTAATTTAAAATCTTAGGCTGCAGTTTCCTTGCTATAGTAGCGGTATGCATTGTATTGCTGGTGACCCTGTATACACAGCGTCACTGCGCCTTTACGTCACTTCCGCCCACTCCATATGAGCACTTGTTGTCAACCAGGCCTCGCTATGGGTCCGGGCGGAAGTGCTGAGGCGCTCTGCTGCTATTAACACTGCAGCTTCGTCCAAGCCTCGTATTGAGAACAGGGCGGCGTCATGACGTAGCGCTGCTACGTCTTTTGCGGAACGCAAATAGAGAGGAAGCCAAGCCTCACTCCCGTTTGTAAAGGTAAACCAGGCATTGCAGTGTGAAAAAATGGGTCATGTGACATACTGCGGGACATTCCTTGCTGACACTTAGTGCCAGAGCAAGGAACCCCAGATACTATCATGGCTGAAACTGTTAGTATGGAGGATATAGCAAAAACATATTAGTATTAATAGATAATATATATACTAGTTTTAGGTTAATAAAAATAAGCACATATATATCGCAATGGGGTCGCATTCTTACAGATATGTTATTTCATTACAGATAAGTATATAGACACAATGCTTGATAACTATGCGTTCTCATTATGAATAAAAGGATAAATGTAAATATACAAAATTCTAGCTTATTGGAGAAAAAAATGGATTTGTCTTGCAATCGGTACGATCGAAGGATTTATATTATTTTAAAATATAAATATAAGGCCAAAATGTATAAAAACATATAATGACCCCCGATGGTTAGACTATATCTCTCTTGTATAAAAGATTTGTGTTAAAAGACAAATAAAAATGGCATATATGAACGAATAAGTGAAAAGATATTGGATTATAATAAGTTAAAACGTTGAAATTAAAAGTTATAAATCCTTTTAGGTATGGATGGGCATCATGCTTTATTTAAAAATGCATTAATGTCCCATTCAATGTTCATACCATATGGGGAGTAGGACTGCAGCTGGTAGATCCAGAAGGTTTCCAATTGCGAGACCCCTCTAGTTTTGGCTCCTCCCCTCCATGGTGCTATGAACTTATCTATAATTAAAAACTGAGTCCCTCTAGGATCTCTGTTGTGAAATTGACGGTAATGCCTCGGAACAGTATGCTTGGTGCTGCCACCTTTTATTTTGGTAATGTGTTCAGATACCCTTGTTGTAAATGAACGTATAGTGCGGCCCACGTATTGTTTAGAGCACGGGCAAGTTATTAAGTACACTACACGGGTGGTTGCACATGTGCAAAAGTGCTTAATGGGATATTTTTCTTTCGTGACTGAAGATTCAAATTCCTTTGTTGAGTGTTTCCCTTTTGCGTTGTAATGGCATACCGTGCACCTCTTACAGGGGTAGTAACGGGGTGCTACAGGAATTAAAAAGTTCTTTTCTTTACGATTTAAGATAAGTGAATCAAAACCTAAATGGGAGGAGGATGTCATCTATGCCACAGACAGACCACAGCTGAAATTATGGGCACGATACATTGATGACATCCTCCTCCTATGGAAGGGATCTCAATAATAACGATCGTGGTATCATACTGACCCACGAATCAAGTCAGACAAAAATAGATCTGGATATTTAACTATCCGAAGGTCATTTTAAATTTAGCACACATTTTAAGACCACAGATCGAAATGGGTTCATACCCACAGATAGCTGCCACCATAGGAGTTGGCTTGAGTCGGTCCCAAAAAGTCAGTTTCTGAGCCTACGAAGAAACTGCACCGATCTAGATGTTTTTAAGATACAGGCCAACACTTTATGTGACAGGTTCAAAGAAAAGGGCTACAACATGCAGGAGGTTGATCATGATCTAAAGAGCGCCCTGGAGACAGACAGAGCGTGTCTTTTATCAGATAAACCCCGAGCTCCCCCTGATGATAATTTTAAGTGGTCTTTTTTAACGTCATACTCAATACAACACAAACAAATAAAATCCATACTGGTAAAACATTGGAATATTCTAAAAAATGACAAATTCTTGGGTCCACTGATACCAGACAAAGATAGGGCAACAAAAGAATTTGAATCTTCAATCACGAAAGAAAAATATCCCATTAAGCACTTTTGCACATGTGCAACCACCCGTGTAGTGTACTTAATAACTTGCCCGTGCTCTAAACAATACGTGGGCCGCACTATACGTTCATTTACAACAAGGGTATCTGAACACATTACCAAAATAAAAGGTGGCAGCACCAAGCATACTGTTCCGAGGCATTACCGTCAATTTCACAACAGAGATCCTAGAGGGACTCAGTTTTTAATTATAGATAAGTTCATAGCACCATGGAGGGGAGGAGCCAAAACTAGAGGGGTCTCGCAATTGGAAACCTTCTGGATCTACCAGCTGCAGTCCTACTCCCCATATGGTATGAACATTGAATGGGACATTAATGCATTTTTAAATAAAGCATGATGCCCATCCATACCTAAAAGGATTTATAATTTTTAATTTCAACGTTTTAAATTATTATAATCCAATATGTTTTCACTTATTCGTTCATATATGCCATTTTTATTTGTCTTTTAACACAAATCTTTTATACAAGAGAGATATAGTCTAACCATCGGGGGTCATTATATGTTTTTATACATTTTGGCCTTATATTTATATTTTTAAATAATATAAATCCTTCGATCGTACCGATTGCAAGACAAATCCATTTTTTTCTCCAGTAAGCTAGAATTTTGTATATTTACATTTATCCTTTTATTCATAATGAGAACGCATAGTTATCAAGCATTGTGTCTATATACTTATCTGTAATGAAATAACATATCTGTAAGAATGCGACCCCATTGCGATATATATGTGCTTATTTTTATTAACCTAAAACTAGTATATATATTATCTATTAATACTAATATGTTTTTGCTATATCCTCCATACTAACAGTTTCAGCCATGATAGTATCTGGGGTTCCTTGCTCTGGCACTAAGTGTCAGCAAGGAATGTCCCGCAGTATGTCACATGACCCATTTTTTCACACTGCAATGCCTGGTTTTCCTTTACAAACGGGAGTGAGGCTTGGCTTCCTCTCTATTTGTGTTCCGCAAAAGACGTAGCAGCGTTACGTCATGACGCCACCCCGTTCTCAATACGAGGCTTGGACGAAGCTGCAGTGTTAATAGCAGCAGAGCACCTCAGCACTTCCGCCCGGACCCATAGCGAGGCCTGGTTGACAACAATCGCTCGTATGGAGTGGGCGGAAGTGACATAAAGGCGCAGTGACGCTGTGTATACAGGGTCACCAGCAATACAATGCATACCGCTACTATAGCAAGGAAACTGCAGCCTAAGATTTTAAATTAAGGGTATAAGCAATCCTATTTAATACTAATGGCTAATTAGAAACAAATTCACTATTTCTAACATGGAAAATAAAGAAAAATTTTGCCAGACCGGAAGTGATGTCACTTCTGGCCAGCACAATTGCTAAATCACTCTGGGGTCACACTCCCTATTTAAGCGTGCTGCTGGTGCATGTAGTCCACACCCCAGGCGACGTCTATGAGGATGAAACGCGTCGGGTGGACTACTACGACAGCACCACGCCATTTCTTCGTAATTTTAAACAGGCCTGTTTTACTTCCAAAAAATTTGAGTGTTTTTAATCTGTTTTTACACTATTAAAATTCATTCAAAAACGGTATTACACTATGCAAGGCTTTCTTTTTATCATGATTTATAAACACGATTGAAATATGGAATATTGATGCCCATTCCCCATCGGCTGTCCATCCTCCTGGTGTTTACCTGTCCATGCTGCATCGAGATACATCTTGGAGCCATTGCGTGGAAAAAGGATCTGCCAGCCCCATACTAATAAGCTCTTGCGACTTGTGAGGCATATGCCCCTTCAAGTCCAATATTTCCGGTAAGCCTTATTCTTATAGGCTTAGTTGCCATCAGACAACTATCACTTCACCCAGCACATGGAACACCTGCTGGAACATCATCATCCGTTTGATCACTAACCATCTTTTCTATGGACCTGAATTAATGTCACTTGTTTTTTCACCAACTACTTTTAAGACGTACTCCATCACTATATATTTATTTATATAGTTTTCCCACTCAGCACTTTAATCTTAATTCTGAGTTTTTATGTTTGTTAACATAATCGTCACATATTATACTTATCACAGAATCACCTGGTATTAATTCACTATTTTAACCACGTGTATTTTTTTAACCTTTTTTTATTGGGTTTTACTGCATAAATAATTTTATATAAGTAATTTTTATATTTATTTTACTTCTATTTATATTTATATGGTACCGAGACAGATAAGTTATATCCAGGAATTTGCCCTCTTCCCTCCACTTTTGTGTCTTGTGTATAAGGTATCACACCTAAACATATATCAATAGTGCTAGTTCCTAATAAGAACTATTTTCATTCTAGCGCTACATTTATACATACACAATTTTCACCCCACCGATAGTCTTTCGGCAATGTTAGCTGCTCCACACGTTTAAATAAGATATATATACAGCGCAGTATTTACCCCACTTTTTCCAGAATTTCCGACTGTTCTATGGGAACTTGGAAATTCCGACCGTGTGTAGACTCCATCGGACATTTTTTGTCTGAATTTCCGACCAACAAAATTTGAGAACTGGCTCTCAAATTTTCCAACTACAAAATCCGTTGTCGTAAATTCCAATCGCGTGTACACAATTCCAACGCACAAAATTCCATGCATGCTCGGAATCAAGCAGAAGAGCCGAACTGGCTATTGAACTTCATTTTTCTCGGCTCGTCGTACATGTTGTACGTCATCACATTCTTGACGTTCGGAATTATCGGCAACATTTGTGTGACCGTGTGTATGCAAGACCAGTTTGAGCCAACACCCGTTGGGAAAAAAACATGGATTTTGTTGTCGGAATGTGCAATCGTGTGTACAGGGCAATAGACTTCACACTGCTCATCATATCATTGGATAGTTAGACCAGCAACACAGTAGAGAAATCTCATTTGCACCACTTGTGTCCTAAAGTATTAAAAATTGGAGAAATCCGTGCTAAGTAAGAAAATGGCAAGAGCTGCTGAGCACTATAGCCCTAGATACTGAACCAAACAATGAAATAAAAAGAAAAAGTGCAGCGCTCAAAAATGACTAAACAGTGAATAAATACCTTCACCTTGTGATGGTGAAATTTAAATAGTGACAAACTTAGTTATCAAACAAAAAAATTACACTAAGTGAAATGTTGTACAAATAAATTACTACAAATGTACTCATGTCTTAAACCGAGCATATAGAGTGGAAATAATGCATACACATGTGATGAATTAATTGTGCATAGAGATTCAAATAAAGTCCGTGACAGCAGATAATATATTCCGCTTAATTTTCTCCCAAAGTAAGAAACATTTAAAAAGTGATAAGAGGTATCTTAAGCGATGTTCAAATTGACCACGCAGATTTCATCATCCAATCGTAAGATATAAATGAAGGCTTACCAGATCCCTGGCCTTTTAAAGCGTGTATCCAATCAATCAGGGTCATCCAGGTGCCGGTCTCTCCAACAGTCTTGTTCAAGCCGATATCCCAGAGAATCACCAAAAAGATAGAAAAAACACCTCCAAATCGTGTGGTATGATAAAAAAAGGGGGGTCCTTTATTAAAGCTCCACCGAGCAGTCTACAACTAAATACAGCATTTGGACATAGCCTAATCCAATACAGGCTGAAAAAATAAAATAAAACGCCAGCAAGCTCTGTGAAAAACTAGCAGCGCTTTAAGCATAAGGAAAAAAACTCCCTCACTTGGAGTTTTGAATCGCGATCGCACATGCGCAGGACGTGTGGGCATGGTTACCCGACGATTGTTTCGTCACAACATGACGTCATCAGGGGTACGCCCACACCTCTGCGCCGTTCATTAATATAGCAACCTAATGTCTGATGCAGCGGCGTCATAGGCTAAGACCGTAGCCAATCAAAAGCAGCCAAAAACGTAACCAAGCCACTGTCCTAAAGTATGCTACCACATTATATCTCAGGCAGCTGAAGAAGATATAGTCTAGAACAGTGGTGACAAACCTGCAGCCCAAGACCGCTATAAGGCTGCATTCACACCTGAGTGTAGCATCTTTGAGCGCCTTTCTGGCTTTTTTTGTGCGATTTCTGGTGTGTTTTATGCGTGATTTGCGTGTTTTTATACAGTGTTTTTGAGCTTTGATGTTTTTTTATTAGCCAATAGCGAAAACCATAATCTGGTGCACAGGGGCGGACTGTCAACTCATGGGGCCCCCGGGCAATAGGAGATTATGGGGCCCCCAGGCAATCAGAGATTATGGGGCCACACAGTATACACACACACACAGTATACAGTATACAATCACACAGTATACACAGATATGTTTCTATTGGCTAGGAAGGTACTGGAGAGGTGGGGCAGCTATAATCTGGATTTTTAGACCAAAAGGATGTCGGTATGGGACATTTCAGAGACAGATGTAAAAAAAAAAAACACAGATTTTTACATACTGTCCCTGGTTTTACTGAGGCTGGTAACCCTAAAGGGGCCCCCTAGTGGCCCAGGGCCATCAGCCAGTGCCCGAGTGGCCGAATGCTCAGTCCGCCCCTGCTGGTGCATCATTTGTCGCTAGGTTTTTCATCTTTTTTTTTCTCATTTATTATTCATTTATTATTATTTTTTTTGTTAGGGTAAAGGGTAATGCCGCGTACACACGAAGGGACTTTTCCCGCCGGACCTAGTCCAGCGGACAATCCGCCGGACTTTCCAGCGGGGCTTCGCCGGACTTTCCGAGCGTGTGACTTGCCCACACACGCCCAGACTTCTCCGGCGGACAATCCGCTGGACAAAGTCCACGGGACTTTTGAAAATGAACGGACTTGCCCACACACGGAGCAGTCCGTTCATTTAGAACGTAACTTCAGGTACGTAGCTAGCGTAGGCAGTAAATGCCGGCGCGCTAGCCCCGTCACCTGGCATGGAATTAAAGGGAGTCCCCACGCCGAAAAACGGCGTGGGGGTCCCCCCAAATCCATCTCAGACCCTTATCCGAGCACGCAGCCCGGCAAGCCAGGAAAGGGGTGGGGACGAGCGAGCGCCCCCCCCTCCTGAGCCGTACCAGGCCGCGTGCCCTCAACATGGGGGGTGCCCTGGGGAAAGGGGGGCCGTGCGGCCCCCCCACCCCAAAGCACCTTGTCCCCATGTTGATGAGGACAAGGGCCTCTTCCCGACAACCCTGGCCGTTGGTTGTCGGGGTCTGCGGGCGGGGGCTTATCGGAATCTGGGAGCCCCCTTTTATAAGGGGGCCCCCAGATCCTGGCCCCCCACCCTATGTGAATGAGTATGGGGTACAATGTACCCCTACCCATTCACCTAAGGTGTAAAATGTAAAGTAAAAAACCACACTTTTGAAAAAATAATTTATTGCACTGCTCCGGGGGTCTTCTTCCGTCTTGGGGGTCTTCTCGCCGGACTCCTCCGCCATTTACCTAGCTCTTTTACCGAGCGGAAAAGTCTGGCTACCTTCTTCGTCGTCGCCGCCGTCGTCTGGGGGTCTCGATCCGCCTTAGGGGGTCTTCCGGGGTCTCTTCTGTTCTTGCCGCTGTCGTCGCTTTCTGCGCCGCCTTCTTCTTCTTCCGCCTTCTTCTTCTTCTTCTTCTTCTTCTTCCGATGTTGACACGTCGCTCTCTCTGGCCTGAATGCCAGAGCTGCGCTGTGCTGGGACTTATATAGGGACAAGGGGACAGGGTCACATGCTCATGTCACATGGTGACCCCGCCCCCTTGTGATGTCACAGTCCCAGCATCCTCCGGGACTGTGACATCACAAGGGGGCAGGGTCACCATGTGACATGAGCATGTGACCCTGTCCCCTTGTCCCTATATAAGTCCCAGCACAGCGCGGCTCTGGCATTCAGGCCAGAGAGAGCGACGTGTCAACATCGGAAGAAGAAGAAGAAGAAGAAGAAGAAGGCGGAAGAAGAAGAAGTAGGCGGCGCAGAAAGCGACGACAGCGGCAAGAACAGAAGAGACCCCGGAAGACCCCCAAAGGCGGATCGAGACCCCCAGACGACGGCGGCGACGACGAAGAAGGTAGCCGGACTTCTCCGCTCGGTAAAAGAGCTAGGTAAATGGCGGAGGAGTCCGGCGAGAAGACCCCCAAGACGGAAGAAGACCCCCGGAGCAGTGCAATAAATTATTTTTTCAAAAGTGTGGTTTTTTACTTTACATTTTACACCTTAGGTGAATGGGTAGGGGTACATCGTACCCCATACTCATTCACATAGGGGGGGGGCCGGGAACTGGGGGCCCCCTTATAAAAGGGGGCTCCCAGATTCCGATAAGCCCCCGCCCACAGACCCCGACAACCAACGGCCAGGGTTGTCGGGAAGAGGCCCTTGTCCTCATCAATATGGGGACAAGGTGCTTTGGGGTGGGGGGGCCTTGAGGCCAGGGGATAATCCCGCGGGATAGTCCCTTCGTGTGTACGCGGCATTAGAGTTGAGGTTAGGCTAGGTTTAGGATTAAGGATTGGGGTTAGGGTTATTTATTCATGTATTTTTTGTTAGGATTAGGTTGTTACTACTACACTGATAAAATTTATTCCGTTGGCTTGTAATTTTAACATAAAAAATTTATAATTTTCAACATAAAAATAAATGTTAATTACTTTACTTTGATATGTTAAGTACCTTACTTAATTTTCATTAGTTCTTAAAACACACCTTTTACTTTTACAAAAATAATGTATAATATTGAGTAATCTAGACAAAACTTTTAAGGTACAGTGGAACCTTGGTTAACGAGCGCTTTGAAAGACCAGCAACCTTAAAAAAAAAATCCTCACTCGGTTTGCGAGTGTTGTCTCGCAAAACAAGCAGAATTCAAGCTAATGGGGTGTGCAGTACCGCATTTGGCCAGAGGTGCGGGGGTGCCGGTGACACTCGGAACGGTTCGAAGACGTTCGGAGATACTCGGAATCACTTGGAAATACTCGGAAACACTCGGAAGTACTCTGTTCCCGAGCCTTTCCGAGGGTTTCCGAGTTCAGCCGAGCTGTCCCCGAGTATTTCCGAGGCTCTCCGGCACCCCCCACCCCTGGCCACATGCGGTATTGCATGCAATAGAAGTCAATGCGGAACTAATTATATTAGTTTTCATTGACTTCTATGGGGAAACTCGCTTTGATATGCGAGTGCTTTGGATTACAAGCATTCTCCTGGAACGGATTATACTTGTAATCCTAGGTTCCATTGTATGTGCATTTCCATATTCTAATTGAGTTACATTTACTTTAAAAATACATTTTTTCATTTGACTGAAATTGCGGGACGCATATGTTTGCCAAACGTGCAACTGCACAAATTTGGATGCTGTATATATTAAAGAGTTTGACGTCCTTTGGAACTTGAAAGTCTGCACAAGGCAGTTCCCATACGTTTGAGGCCCATCGGGACAAAAGAGCGCCACCAGTGACAAGAATTTTTCCAAGTCACGATAAAGCCAAGATACAGGGTGAGGGACCACCATCTGTTACGCTTAAAAATGATTTTGTGCCACAAAAATGAATGTTTCAGCGGGTTTGGTTTTGGAGATATTGGAATTAAAATTCAGATTATGGAACATAAAGCCCCGCCCACTTTGCACCCAATGGTATTAAAATTTAAAAACAAAGATGGCTTTCGTTTGCACTGCCTCTGTGCTGATTTGTGCTGCAAAAACGAACGTATGTGCTGGATTTGGTTTCAGAGATATTACGCATTATAGTTGATGAAGCCTCTCCCACTTTGCACCACATGTTATTACATTTTAAAAACAATTATACAATTTGTTTGTGTGGATTTGTTCGGTTTTTGAGATATTGGACATTCAACGTTAGATTATGTAACCTAAAGCCCCTCCCACTTTTCATGTTATTACATTTCAAAAACAAATATACCAGATTTATGCTGCATTGGCAGGAAAAACAAGCATATTGGTATAGTGAATTTTTTTTCTCATTTTGTATCAGAAAGAATGGTTATGGGCAGTGGGGCTGGTGCTCAAATTGTTTTGGGGGCGCAAACAAACTGAAAAATACTGACCCCCCCATCAATTGCAGCCTCACTGTGCCCATCAAACACAGCCACTGTGCCCATCATATGCAGCCACTTGTGCCCATCATATGCAGCCACTTGTGCCCATCAAATGCAGCCACTTGTGCCCGTCATTTGCAGCCACGTGTGCCTGTCATTTGTGGCCACTTGTGCCCATCATATGCAGCCACTTGTGCCCATTATATGCAGCTATTGTGCCCATCAAACGCAGCCCCTTGTGCCCATCAAATGCAGCCATTTGTGCCCATCAAATGCAGCCACTTGTGCCCATCAAATGCAGCCACTTTTGCCCATCTAATACAGCCACTTTTGCCCATCTAATACAGCCACTTGTGCCCATCATATGCAGCCATTGTGCCCATCAAACGCAGCCATTGTGCCCATCAAACGCAGCCACTTGTGCCCAGTATATGCAGCCACTTGTGCCCATCATATGCAGCCACTTGTGCCCAGTATATGCAGCCACTTGTGCCCATCATATGCAGCCACTTGTGCCCATCATATGCAGCCCCTTCTACTTTGCATGTTATTACATTTCAAAAACAAATATACCATATTTATGCTGCATTGGCAGGAAAAACAAGCATATTGGTATAGTGTATTTTCTTTTTCATTTTGTATCAGGAAGAATGGTTATGGGCAGTGGTGGCTGGTGCTCAAAATGATTTGGGGGGCGCAAACAAACTAAAAAATACTGCCCCCCCCCATCAATTTCAGCCTTACTGTGCCCATCAAACGCAGCCGCTGTGCCCATCAAATGCAGCCAATTGTGCCCATCAAATGCAGCCACTTGTGCCAATCAAATGCAGCCACTTAAGCCCATCATATGCAGCCACTTAAGCCCATCATATGCAGCCACTTGTGCCCATCAAATGCAGCCACTTGTGCCCGTCATTTGCAGCCACTTGCGCCTGTCATTTGTGGCTACTTGTGCCCATCATAAGCAGCCACTTGTGCCCGTCAAATGCAGCCACTTGTGCCCATTATATGCAGCTATTGTGCCCATCAAGCGCAGCCACTTGTGCCCATCAAATGCAGCCACTTGTGCCCATCAAATGCAGCCACTTTTGCCCGTCAAATGCAGCCACTTGTGCCCATCATATGCAGCCATTGTGCCCATCAAACACAGCCACTTGTGCCCATCAAACGCAGCCACTTGTGCCCATCAAACGCAGCCACTTGTGCCCATCATATGCAGCCATTGTGCCCATCAAACGCAGCCACTTGTGCCCATCATATGCAGCTACTGTGCCCACCAACCCCCCTGCTCAAGGCTTTGACGGCCCCCCTGCTCGCGGCTCTGACAGCCCCCCCGCACGTGGCTCTGACGGCCCCCCCGCTCGCGGCTCTCCGCCAGTCCTGAGTCCACCAGAGCAGCCGTGTCAGCGGGAATGTCTGTCCTCGTGTCTCCTCTGTGCCACCTCTTCCTAAGCGCCAGGCATCCAATAGATGCCCTGGTGCTTTGGCCAATCGGGAAACAGGTCTGACAACCTGCCTCCCTGATTGGCGGGGAGGAGCGTAAGTGTGAAAATAGCGAAAATTCATTCGCTATCGTCACACAATTGGGTAGGATCAGGGTGCACTCTCTGCACCCCAAGCCCACCCTATTTTGAAGCCTATTAGAGCCTCTGGCTCTAATCAGGTGCTTTAACCACTTGCCGACCGGCGCACGACGATATACGTCGACAGAATGGCACGTACAGGCAGGAGGGCGTATATATACGTCCCTCCTTTAGCCTGTCCGTGCCATCGGGAGCGCGCCGGGAGCGGCGCGCTCCCGCGCCGGTCGGGACCCCCGTGAGTCCGGCCGCGGTCCCCGCGGACTCGATCGCCGCGGGGACTCCCGCGATCGTCTCACGGAGCGGCTGAACGGGGAGATGCCGAGATAAACAGCATCTCCCCGTTCTGCCTAGCAACTAGTGACGCCGATCTCTGCTCCCTGTGATTGGAGCAGAGATCAGCATTCACTAGCTGACAGCCACGCCCCCCCACAGTAAAAAAAACACCCCTAGGCCTACTTAACCCCTACACTGCCACCTTGTGGTTAACTCCTAAACTGCCAGTGTCATTTATACAGAAATCAATGCATTTAAATGCATTAATTGCTGTAAAAATGACAATGGTCCCAAAAATGTGTCAAAAATGTCCGATGTGTCCGCCATAATGTCGCAGTCACAAAAAAAATCGCAGATCTCCGCCATTAATAATAAAAAAAAAATTATTAATAAAAATGCTATAAAAACTATCCCCTATCTTGTAAACGCTATAACTTCTGCGCAAACCGATCAATAATCGCTTATTGCGATTTTTTTTACCAAAAATATGTAGAAGAATACGTATCGGCCTAAACTGAGGAAAAAAAATGTTTTTTTATATATTTTTGGGGGATATTTATTATAGCAAAAAATAAAAAATAATGCATTTTTTTTTTTTCAAAATTGTCGCTCTATTTTTGTTTATAGCGCAAAAAATAAAAACCGCAGGGGCGATCAAATACCACCAAAAGAAAGCTCTATTTGTGGGAAAAAAAGGACGTCAATTTTGTTTGGGAGCCACGTCGCACGACCGCGCAATTGTCAGTTAAAGCGACGCAGTGCCGAATCGCAAAAAGGGGCCTGGTCCTTTGGCTGCAAATTGGTCCGGTCTGAAAGTGGTTAAAAAGTACCACCTCCTCCCGCCCCCGCCATAGGAATCCATGCGTCCGGCATCCTGAAAGGGGCCGAGCGCATGGATGGGGGGGTGGCACCCATGCGCCCACAATGCACGGACCACCCCTGGTTATGGGACTCATTTATGCTTTTAGCCTGAGCTACCCTGAAAACCTAAAATATACCTTTAGCGCTAAATTAGGGGAATCGATCTTCAAAAGTTCACACCATCCACCGTCATTATACTGCAGCAGGTCGGTTCTCCTGCACAAACCGCTGTAGGTGTATGTCGGTCTTTGCACAGAAGATAGCAGGCGTGTGCACACCCACCCCGTGTCGTGGGATCATGCCCGCGGGTCAGTGTCCGCCGGCAACCCACGATCGCGGTGTACAGAGGCAGAACGGGGATCAGCCAATGTAAACAAGGCGATTCCCCGTTCTACCAGATGACATGTCAGAGATCTTCTGTTCCCAGTGATCAGGAACAGTGATCTCTGTCATGTTCTAGTGAGCCCACCCCCCCTACAGTTAGAACACACCCAGGGAACACACTTAACCCCTTGATCGCCCCATAGTGTTAACCCCTTCCCTGCCAGTGTCATTTATACATCGATCAGTGCATTTTTATAGCACTGATCAGTGTAGTAATATTATTGGTCCCTAAAAAGTGTCAATTGGGGTCAGATTTGTCCACCACAATGTCTTAGTCCTGCCAAAAATCGCAGATCGCTGCCATTACCAGTAAAAACAATAAAAATAAATAAGTATAAATAAATAAGTCCCTAAATTTATCCCATAGTTTGTAGACACGGTAGCTTTTCTGCAAACCAATCAAAATATATTATTTTAATTAATAATAATAATAATTTTTTATATTTTTTTAAGGTTGGGATTAAAGTGTTACTAAACCTCAGGACCCTGCATTCACTATATCTGGTCTCCTCCCACAGTACACAGAACATGGAAATGCAATTATTTTAGTAAATATAAACTACTAAATACCTTTTCTCATCAGCAGTATATAGCAGTCGTGTGACTTCTATCAGTGTCTGGTTAAAGCTTGTAGGAGAAGTTTTCATTCTCCTCAGACTGTCCTATGAGGCTGCATGACCCCTGACCCTCTGTCTGGACAGTGATGATTGGCTCTGTGCTGATCACATGCACCCTCACAAGAAAAGAAAAAACTCTCTAGCAATTCACACCAAACTGAGCAGGCACAGAGTTACTCCAAAGGCTCTGTCATATCAGGAGCAGCACAGTGGTGTAGTGGTTAGCACTTTCATCTAGCAGTAATAGGGTCGCTGGTTCAAATCCCGACCACGACACCTTCTGCCTGGAGTTTGCATGTTCTCCCTGTGCCTGCGTGGGTTTCCTCTGGGTACTCCGGTTTCCTCCCACACTCCAAAGACATGCTGGTAGGTTAATTAGATCCTGTCAATAAAAATTGTCCAAATATATGTATGTTGTATGTGTATGTGTTTGTAAGCGTGCCTGGACCCCACAGGGCAAGGACCGCACTATACCACAGATGGACACCAGTGGCAAAAGCGCCCTCAGGCGATTCAGTTCGCATAGGTAGCGCTATACAAGTCATTCATTCATTCAGGAGTAGGGATGAGCAGAACACCCCCGAGTTCGGTTTGCACCAGAACCTGTGAACGGACCTAAACTTTATGCAAACTTAAGAACCCTATTAATTACAATGGACGCGAACGTTCAAAATCAAAAGTGCTAATTTTAAAGGCTAATATGAATGTTATTGTTATAAAAAGTGTTTGGGGACCTGGGTCCTGCCCCAGGGGACATGTATCAATGCAAATTTTTTTTTAAAAAACTTCAGTTTTTTCAGGAGCAGTGATTTTAATAATGCTTAAAGTGAAACAATAAAAGTGTAATATTCCTTTAAATTTCGTACCTGGGGGGTGTCTATAGTATGCCTGTGAAGGGGCACATGTTTCCTGTGCTTAGAACTGTCCCTGCACAAAGTGTAATTTTTGCAGGAAAAAAAGCTATTTAAAATCACTCGCGGCAAAATCACTCACGGCTAATGAATTGTCGGCTCCCATAACACAGAGAACAGTCATTCATTGAAAGTCATTGATGAAAAAAAGTCATTGATAAAAAAAAAAAAAAAAAAAAAGCGTGGGGGTCCCCCCAAATTCAATTACCAGGCCCTTCAGGTCTGCTATGGATATTAAGGGGAACCCCGGCCAAAAAAAAAACAATTGCGTGGGGTCCCCCTCAAAATCCATACCAGACTTTTAAGGTCTGGGATGGATTTTAAGGGGAACCCCGGCCCAAAAAAAATGGCGTGGGGTCCCCCTGAAAATCCATACTAGACCCTTATCCGAGCACGCAACCTGGCTGGCTGCAGGAAAAGAGGGGGGATGAGAGCGCCCCCCCTCCCTCCTGAACCGTACCAGGCCACATGCCCTCAACATTGGGAGGGTGCTTTGGGGTCCCCCCCAAAGCACCTTGTCTCCATGTTGATGAGGACAAGGGCCTCATCCCCACAACCCTGGCCATTGGTTGTGGGGGTCTGCGGGCGGGGGGCTTATCGGAATCTGGAAGCCCCCTTTAACAAGGGGATCCCCAGATCCCGCCCCCCCCCCTGTGTGAAATGGTAAGGGGGTACAAAAGTACCCCTACCATTTCACCAAAAAAGTGACAAAAATTGTAAAAATGACAGGAGACGGTCTTTGACAATTCCTTTATTAAAATCTTCTTTCATCTTCTTTCTTCTGGTCTTCTTCCTTTCTTCATCCTTCGGTTTCTTCATCTTCTCCTTCCGGCATCTTCTTCCATCTTCTTCTTCCATCTTCTTCTTCCTCCGATCCGCTTCTTCTTGCTCTGGTCTTCTCGTCCGGCATCTTTTTCCATGGCGTTGGCGTCTGTTCTTGGGCCGCTCCGCGCAATGGGAGGCTTTGCTGCGTCTGACAGGTCTTTTATAAGAAAGCCATAGGGAAGTCCCCATGACGTCCCCGTGCGTCAGAGGGGGCGGGGTCACCAGGTGGCTCCACCCTCCATTATAAAAGACCTGTCAGACGCAGCGAAGCCTCACACAGCGGGAGCCTCCCATTGCGCGGAGCGGCCCGACACAGAAGAAGAGACGCCAACGCCATGGAAGAAGATGCCGGACGAGAAGACCAGAGCAAGAAGAAGCGGATCGGAGGAAGAAGAAGATGCAAGAAGAAGATGGAAGAAGATGCCGGAAAGAGAAGATGAAGAAACCGAAGGATGAAGAAAGGAAGAAGGAAGAAGACCAGAAGAAAGAAGATGAAAGAAGATTTTAATAAAGGAATTGTCAAAGACCGTCTCCTGTCATTTTTACAATTTTTGTCACTTTTTTGGTGAAATGGTAGGGGTAAAGTACCCCCTTACCATTTCACATGGGGGGGCCGGGATCTGGGGGTCCCCTTGTTAAAGGGGTGACACAAGTACCCGGTCCGAAATGCTGAGAGCTGCTCCCCTTGCGACTAGGTGCACGATGCCTCTGGAGTGGGTACAGAGGTCACCGGGCACAAAGATGCACGGGTTGCCAGCAGGTGTGTTGCAGGTGGTGTGCAGTAGCGACGTTGACCAGGAGAGGCTGATGCTGCACTGGAAGTAGACACCTGGCAGGACCGTGATGAGGCAGAGGTTATGTAGGTACCAGAACGTGTACTGGAGGAGGACCCTTAGGTGCATGTGAGAACTAGAAGTCCAGAACACCGAGCAGAGGGTCAAACACAAGTAACTTCAGAGAATGTCCAGTAGGCAAGCCGAGGGTCAAGCACAGGTAATCAGGCAGCAGAGGTATCCAGGAAGCAGGCCAGGGGTCAAACACAGGTAAGTAACTCAGAGAATGTCCAGTAAGCAGGCCGAGGGTCAAGCACAGGTAATCAGGCAGCAGAGGTATCCAGGAAGCAGGCCAGAGGTCAAACACAGGTAAGTAACTCATATAATGTCCAGTAAGCAGGCCGAGGGTCAAGCACAGGTAATCAGGCAGCAGAGGTATCCAGGAAGCAGGCCAGGGGTCAAACACAGGTAAGTAACTCAGATAATGTCCAGTAAGCAGGCCGAGGGTCAAGCACAGGTAATCAGGCAGCGGAGGTATCCAGGAAGCAGGCCAGGGGTCAAACACAGGTAAGTAACTCAGAGAATGTCCAGTAAGCAGGCCGAGGGTCAAGCACAGGTAATCAGGCAGCAGAGATATCCAGGAAACAGGCCAGGGGTCAAACACAGGTAGCAGCAGCGGTGGTCAAGCAGGTTCCGGGTCAGGCACAGGTAATCAAGCAGGTACAGGATACAAGGTACTGGATACAAGGTACAGGATACAAGGTACAGGATACAGGATACTGGATACAAGGACTGAAGCCAGGACTCAGGAAGAGACAACAAACCAGCAATTGTGAGGAGACAGAGGAAGCCTTTTATAGGCCAGGTAAGTGGTCAGGTGAGATACCCGGACGAGTGCGCATGCGCACTCGTCGTCTGTCAGCGCCGCGCACAGCAGTGAGCCGCACTGGCTGGGCTGCATCAGATACCCGAGCGCCATGGACCCGCGCATGCGCACCCGCTACCCGGCGTACCTGTACTGTTCGCTGAGCCGCTCTACCGCGCGTGCGCATACCCGGAACCCGGCGACGAAGTACGGTATTTCCCTGACAAGGGGGCTTCCAGATTCCGATAAGCCCCCCACCCGCAGACCCCCACGCCAATGGCCAGGGTTGTGGGGAAGAGGCCCTTGTCCTCATCAACATGGAGACAAGGTGCTTTGGGGGGGACCCCAAAGCACCCACCCAATGTTGAGGGCATGTGGCCTGGTACTGTTCAGGAGGGAGGGGGGCCTCTCTCATCCCCCCCTCTTTTCCTGCAGCCTGCCAGGTTGCGTGCTCGGATAAGGGTCTGGTATGGATTTTGAGGGGGACCCCACGCCATTTTTTTTTGGCCAGGGGTCCCCTTAAAGTCCATCCCAGACATCAAGGGTCTGGTATGGATTTTGAGGGGGACCCCACGCCATTTTTTTTTTGTTGGCTGGGGTTCCCCTTAATATCCATAGCAGACCTGAAGGGCCTGGTAATTGAATTTGGGGGGACCCCCACGCTTTTTTTTTTTTTTTGTTTTTTTTTTTTATCAATGACTTTTTTTTTATCATAGACTTTCAATGAATGACTGTTCTCTGTGTTACGGGAGCCAGCAATTCATTAGCCGCAGATGGCTGCCTTAGATGACACAACAGGCCAGAAGGGTAAAGGTGTTTTAATGTGATACTGCAATGCTGTACTAACAGCACGCACATACTAATCCCCAGAATCACAGCACAGATAATGTCAGACTCAGCAGCACTGCAGAATGGATCACAGCAGATACTGTCACTGACACGCTGGAACACACTACACGAGGCCGCCGGCGCAGCGGCCTTTTATAGTGTGGAGCGTGTACTAAACACCCTGAGCTATAATTGGCCACAGGCATCCTGTCTGTGGCCAATTATGGCTCTCCTCGCCGCTGGCTCTATGATTGGCCAAGCATGCGGGTCACAGTGCATGCTTGGCCAATCATCAGCCAGCAATGCACTGCGACTGGCGCAGTGCATTGCGGGCCGCACGCATCATACGAATTTGATGCGAGCGGCCCAAATAGTTCTGGGCTCGATGAGCGTTCGAACGCCCGATGTTCGATTCGAACATGGGTTTGAATCGAACACCGGGCCCATCCCTAATCAGGAGATGGTTTGGGGACTGTGGAAGAAAGGGAGGATCAGAAAAGTCAGGTTCAAGCAGCCTTTTTACACAATGTGGAGGATTAACCCCTTAGGTTCCACAGTGAGTATAACAAGCATGCTTTACTGCATATACAGATTTTACTGTTGTGGGTTTAGTAACACTTTAACTATTATTCATTTATGTATTATTACATTTTATTAATTTATTTTTCATTTGTTTATGATAGTTTTTAGTTATTTGTGTATTTATTTTACATACATTTTTTTTGTATATTATTACTATTTTTAGTTTTACATTTTTCCACTTGAACAGAAAATCGCTGAAAAACGTGTGAATGCACACAAAAACGTACATTTGGCGCGTTTCCATTTATTTCTATATGAATAATATTTTGTTAAAAACACACAAATCTGCCTGCTTTGAGGTACAATTAAGGCTTGTTTCATTTGCTTTCTTCACAAATTAGTAAATTTAAAAATTTGAAATTTCGGAATTCGTAAATTCGTAAATTCAAAAATTCGGTATTCAGAAATTCGTAAATTCGAAAATTCATAAATTCAAAAATTATTAAAATTCGGAAAGTTTAAAATCCGAAAATAAGAAAGAAAAATCCAAAAATTGGAAAGAACAAAAATCCAAAAATTCTAAATAACTAACTAACTAATAATAACTAACTATTAAATAATATAGGTTATAATAATAGGTTATTCGAAAATTTGGAAATTAAAAAAAAAAATTTAAAATTCATAAATTCGAAATTCGGAAATTAAAAAATTAGAAAATTAAAAAATTTGGTTTTCGTAAATTCATAAATTCGAAAATTTGTAAATTTGAAAATTCTTAAAGTTCGGAAATTCAAAAATCTGAAGATAAGAAAGGAAAATTTGGTATTTTCAAATTTGGAAATTCGAAAATTCGGAACATCGGTATTCGGAAATTCTTAAAATTCGGAAATTAGAAAATCCCAAAATAAGGAAGGAAAATTCAGGATTCGTAAATTCAAATCATTTGGAAATTTGGAACATCTGTATTCGGAAATTTGGTACATCGGTAATCGGAAAATTTGTAAATTAGAAAATCTGAAAATAAGAAAGGAAAATACGGTATTCGGAAATTCAAATCATTCGTAAACTCGGAAACATCGGTATTTGTAATTTCGTAAATTTGAAAAATTGAAATTTTAGAATTCGTAAATTCAAAAACTCGGTAATCGAAAATTCGGAAATTCAAAAATCAGAAAATAAGAGAACGAAAATCCAAAAATTCTAAATAATAATAAAACTAATATTGGAATTTCCTTTCAAATTTGGCTGTTGGTGAATGTAACGAATACAAATTTATCTGAAATTACGAATTATCCAAAATAAAGAATGCAAATGAAACTAAATAATAATAAATAATAATATGTTTTTTGAATTTTCAGATTTTTATTTTTGGATTTCTGAGTTTTTGCATTTTCGAATTTCTGAACATTCGGAAATTCAGATATTTTGAATAAACTAATTTTGGCTAAATTCATTAAAAAGCTAATTTGTAACTAAACGAATTGCACATTAGCGAACACATCTGGCCAAAGAAAACTTTTACAATGTCTCTTTACTGGACTTCTATAAGCTTTATCTTCCCAAAGAAAAATCTTCCACTATTCCCAATCACGACTTGTTCATGTCATCAGTTTTTTCGGCAGCACCTATATTTGTGAGCAACTATTTTCAAGGAAGACACGAAGGGCAAATTTAGGACCAAAATATCTAAAGAGCACCTTGAGAATTAAGAATTGCTACTACATCCCTCCAACCAGATTTATCAAAAACCATGTCAAATATCGCACTAGTTTTATGTTGCCCTCATTTCATTTACAATAAATAAAAAAATAAGAAAAGAAGAAATCTTAGTACTCAGATAGGTACCATTATCTATATCAGTGATCATTAACTTTTTCTGCTCATCAGCTGTCCTTATTATTAATGTATTTTATGTGTGGCCCAATACAATTCTTTTTCTTCAAAAGGTTGGACATCCCTGGTCTAGAAGATCTGGTCTTAAAGTTTCCCCCAATTTTTGCAGCTGCTTGTGACAATACTAAATCCTTTTTTTGCACAGAAATATATCATTCTCCAGTAGTAGCTGATTTGCTGTATGCCTAAAGGATGGGAAATTTTACTTCAGACACAAGTGTGCTGTATGCTGATGATGCCATGGTCTATTTCACATTCTTCTATGTATTATGGCCAAAATTTGGTGGACTTCCCTGCAAATGGTTGAGTTTAGGGTTTCCCAGTGAAGGGCACTGCTAAAACCACTTTTTGGTAAGATATAAAAGATAATGTTACACAGAGTAAATAGATACCCAACATGCTACACTTAAAAATTGCGCACGCTCGTGGAATGGTGACAAACTACAATACCTAAAAATCTCCTTAGGTGACGCTTAAAAAATTTTCTTTACGGGTTACCAGTTTAGAGTTACAGAGGAGGTTACATTTTTTTATCAACATTATTATACATTTTTTTTTATTTGTAAACTGTCCCTTTTAATTTTTTTTTTATCATGGTTACAGTAAAACCCCGGATTGCGAGTAATGGGTTTATGAGCGTTTAAAAAAAAAAAAATGCTGACTCGATTTGCGAGCGTTGTCTTGCAAGATGAGCAGGATTCAAGCCTCTGGGGTTTGCAGTACCGCAAGACACTCGATTCCTGTCTCTGAGCATCTCCAAGTGGTCTCCAAGCGTCTCCAAGTGATCCAAGTGTCTCCGGTACGCCCCACCTCTGGCCACATGCGTTACTGCATACACTAGCGGTGACACTGGGACTAATTATCTGAGTTTCCAATGATTCCTATGGGGAAACTCGCTTTGATATACGAGTGCTTTGGATTACAAGCATTCTTCTGGAATCAATTATGCTCGTAATCCAAGGTACCACTGTATTCCTATCACAAGAAATGCAAGCATCCCTTGTGATAGAAATAAGGAATGACAGATCCTCTTTATGGAGATATCTGGGGTCTATAAACACCCCATATTTCTCCTCTACCCTTGAAAGCATCAGATAAAAAAAAAAAACATTGATCTTGTGTTTTTAAAAAAAATAAAAAAATGTTTATGTCTGCCCTAGACTGGAAGTGACGCCATGGCGGCGCTCCGGTCCTCCTAGATCATAGAGGTGAGGAGAGACATCATGGTCTCTCCTCACCTCTGTGGCAAGCTGCGCAAACCGCCTGATTGTTTTCCGGGCTCACCAGTGAAAACGGTAAGCCCAAGAAACACTGGCGAGCAGTGGGAGGGGGGAGACGGCCCCTTCCGCTGCTTCTAAAAGCGATCCAGTGGCTAATCAACAGCTCAGTTTGCTTTTATCAGAAAGGGAAGCGCTGGCTGAAAAAAAAATATATTCAAACCGATAACGCAAATGTACGTTAGTGGGTCTTTAGCTTATAAAGACATAGCAGTGCACTTCCAACTTTGTGGCTACATGACCACCGTCGATTTGTGGATACCTGACCATCACACCCGTATGAGCTTGTTGGACAGCAGACCATGGTCATTAATATGGAGTTTTCCCCCTCTTAGCAGCTATAACAGCCTCCACTCTTATGGAAGACTTTGCATAAGATTTTGGAGAATGTCTGTGGAAACTCTATTTGCCTATTTAGCCAAAAAAAGCAATTGTGAGGTCAGGTACTAGTGTGGCTTGACATAAGCATGCCAAATCATCTTAAATCACTAGGTCAGGGCTGTAGGTCACTTACGTTCCTCCACACCAAACTCCATGAAACCATGAAGCTTTGTGCACTGCAACACGCCGGAACAGAAAATGGCCTATCCTAAACCTAAACTGTGACCACAAGGTTGGAAGCGCTCACTTGTCTAAAATATCTTTTTATGTTGTAACATTAACAGTTCTCTTTATTGAAAACACCTTGCTGCAGGGCCACCATCGGGGGGAGGGACAGTCTATGCCCATGTAGGGGTCTGGGCATCCCGAGGGGCCTAGGTGGCGGGCCCCAACCAATGAGTTGTTGCCTGGCGTTCCGCCACCGTGTGGGGGCCCACTGCTCGCCGCTTCTAGTTCTGATGGGAGATGGACCTCCATCAGTGCTGCCACTGATCCCATCCCCCCACCACCAATACCACTACCCATCCCATCCCCCCACCACCACTATTACCACTGCCACTGATCCCACCGCCCACCAAAATCACTGCTGCCACCGATCCCATCCCCCCCCACCACCACACACCCACTCCCACCCCCCACCAACATTACTGCTGCCACTGATCTCACTCCCCCACCATTAGCACCGCTGCCACTGATCCCATCCACCCCCACCACCATCACCACTGCCACTGATCCCAACCCCCCCACCGTCACTTATCCCATCCCCCCCCCCACCACCATCACTTATCCCATCCCCCCCACCATCACTGCCACTTATCCCATCCACCCACAAGTGGGCGTATTTATTGGGATGGCCAGTGGGCAGGCCCTGGGGAATGTTGGTGGTCAGGCGGGGCCCAGGCCTAAAGCTGTGTAAAAGTTTATGATGGCTGCCCTGCCTTGCTGTTCCCCAAAACCTCCTGCCAGTCTTATACTGTGTGCTCTTCATTCATTACTACAAAGTGTCCGTAGTCCATGCTCCAGTGGAGTACAAATTCTGTATAGGATTGATTAAAGAATGCACAGCCCATGCACAGACTTGCCTCAGAGGATTTTGATAAGTTGCTCTGTAGTTTCTGGATGAATGGATGTCTGGATGAATCAGGAAAATGAGTATAGGCTAATGCGTACACACGGCCGGAATTTCCGATGGAAACAGTCCGATGGGAGCTTATCATTGGATTTTCCGACCGTGTGTACGCCCATCAGTCTTTTTCTGTCGGCATTTCCGACGGACTTTAGATTGAGAGCCTGTTCTTAATTTTTCTGACGGAAAACCTTTCTATAGGATTTTCCGAACGTGTGTATGCAATTCCGACACGCAAAATTCCGAAGCATTCTCGGAAACAATTTGACGCATGCTCGGAAGCATTAAACTTCCCTTTTATAGTGCCTTTGAACGTGTTGTATGTCGCAGTGTTATTGACCGTCGGAACTTGGTGTGACCATGTGTAGGCAAGACAGTTTGAGAGAAATTCCGTCGGAATTCCGACGAGAAAAACATCAGAGCTTTTTATGACAAGAATTCCGATCGTGTGTACGCGGCATAAGGTGCAGTTATACTTTAATATTATTCACGACTCCATTCAAAATGTCCATGTACACTTGGCCATATGGCACAGCTTACCAGCTAATGTCAATGATTTTCAACCTGGAATTCATCTTGTGCACCTGGCTGACCCTATAGCTACCAGAAATGTACAGAATCAAAGCCATAAAATATACAGTCATGGTTCTGCGTGCCACCCCTTTCTGTAACCCCACTCCATTTCCTCTTTCAAATATTGCAGCATGAGAGGGAGGTTGTGCAGCCAGGACCAAGTGGCTACAGTCCTGTGCAGAAGCACTGTGAAAAACCTGTTTAGCCTGGCTGCAAAAGAATTGTAAAAATTGCAGATTACAGTTGGTGTTAATAAGTTTGTAATTGATTTCTGTTATTTTTGTTTTGTAGAGCGGCTCCATCACTAAAAAAGAAAAAGTTAATAAGCCAGAAAACATACGAGGGAGAGTCAAGAGATGTGAGTAGAACATCTTATATGGGTAATGTTTGAGGAACAAATCATTTCACTGTAGTGTGGCAGGACAGGGGAGGTAAAATCTCACAAAGTGGGCCCTCAGAGCATTTGCCATAATGTACAAGTATGGAAGGCAAGAATTTATCCTTATGCTGCGTACACACGACCAGACTTTTTGGCAGACTAGGTTCGAAGGGATTAGTCCGTCGGACAATCCGATCATGTGTGGGCTAATCCGTTTGTTTTTCGGGAAAAACTCAGGCGGACCTAGAAATAGAACATGTTTCAAATCTATCCAACGTACTCAATACCGACGGACTCAAAAAACTTTCATCTGTATGCTGGTCCGACGGACCAAATACGACGCAAGGGAAGCTATTGGCTTCCCTTGGCTAATGAACTTCCTTTTTTAGTCCCGTTTACGTCATCACGTTCAAAACGAACAGACTTTCGAACAGACTTAGTCCGTTCGTGTGTGGCCAAATCCATTCGTTCGGAAAGTCCGTCGGAACTCTGCCGAAAGCCCGTCGGGAAGACCATCGGACCTAGTCTGCCGGAAAGTCCGGTCGTGTATACGCGGCATTACTTTGCACTCCTCCAGCCATGCAAGGTCCTCGCTCTCATCATTGCTCTGTTGCCACCACTGCCATCTTCTCCTGGTCTTCTTTTTCCAGCCTAGTGTCTTTTCAGCCACTGGTGGTGCAACTTCCTGTCATGTACCTGATAGGAGGCCGAGATTTTGAGTGTGACCTACCTTGTTTCTCCAGCCTAAGCACACCTGGGAATAAGATAGCTGGTGCTATGGTACAGGAGGAATACATGTGCCTAAGGATTTTTCTTGCAGATCTTTGGACTGGCAATGCCAACTAGGAGGAATAATGGTAATGTGTTGTGTCAAAACTAATAGACTAAATCTATTGTAATGTAGGACACTACAATCAATTTCGTCAGCCAATAAATGTCATCATCCTAAAACCAAACGTCTACTTTTGTCAATGAATGTAAAAAAACTCTTATGCTACTTAAAGGGCTAGTTCACCTCTTTATAAAACATGAAAAGGTGAACTAACGCACAACACCCCTCCACTCCCCCAAGTCCCTGCCGCACTTCTTTGGATGAATATCTTTCACTGTCCATGCTGATGAAGTGATCCAGGCATTTGAAAGTCATGCTCTTCTGCATTCTTCTTTCTCCCGGGAGGACGTCCTGGAACAAAGAAGGCTCTGGGAGATTCTCATTAGTCAGTGCTCACCAATGCCAACTGACCATTGCAAACATTATGATACTACATAGCTTCCGGGTGAAATGCAGCATTCTTCAGATGCCCGGTCTGCTACATTGGCTGGCATGGACAGCAGAAAATAATCATCAGAGGAGATAAGTGCAGCAAGGACTGGAGGTGTGGGGGGACTGCAGTGAGTTAGTTAACCTTTTAATTTTTTTGTGAAAAGGAGAACTACCTTTTTAATGTTTTCTTGATACTCATTTGATACTCATTTGTGGACAACTGATATTTATTAGGGATCAACCGATATCATTTTTAGGGTGCCGATACGATACCGATATTGCGGCCACCTCTCCTGCCGATAGCCAATATTTTTTGCCGATATTTTGTACATTTAAATTTTTATTTTTATTTTTACACTGTAATTTTACATTTTTTTGTCTTTTTATTACTGTTATTGCTGTCACAAGGAAAGTAAACATCCATTGGGACAGTAATAGGCATGTGATAGGTACTCTTTATGGAGAAATCGGGATCTATAAGACCCCAAACCCCTCCTCTGCACTTATTAAATATTCAGTATTCAAAACTTTAAGATCTGCGTTTTTGAATATTTTTTTTTTTTTAAAACTGGCGCCTTTAACCACTTCAGCCCCGGACCATTTGGCAGCCAAAGGACCAGAGGTCTTTTTTCAATTTCGCACTGCACTACTTTAACTGGTAATTGCGCGGTCATGCAATTTTGTAACCAAACGAAATTTGCGTCCTTTTCTTCCCACAAATAGAGCTTTCTTTTGATGGTATTTGATTGCCTCTGTGATTTTTATTTTTTGAGATATAAACGGAAAAAGAGCGAAAATTTTGAAAAAAAAAGAGATTTTCTACTTTTTGTTATAAAAAAAATCTAATAAACTCAATTTTAGTCAAACATTTGGGCCAAAATGTATTCAGCCACATGTCTTTAGTAAAAAAAATGCCAATAAGCGTATATTTATTGGTTTGCGCAAAAGTTATAGCGTCTACAAACTAGAGTACATTTTCTGGAATTTACACCGCTTTTAATTTATGACTGCCTATTTCATTTCTTGAGGTGCTAAAATGGCAGAGAAGTACAAAACCCCCCAAATGACCCCATTTTGGAAAGTAGACACCCCAAGCTATTTGCTGAGAGGCATGTTGAGCCCATTGAATATTTTTTTTTTTTAGTCCCAAGTGATTGAATAAAGACAAAAATAAAAAAGATTTTTTTTTTTTTTCAAAAAGTTGTCACTAAATGATATATTGCTCACACATGCCATAGTTATATGTGGAATTGCACCCCAAAATACATTTTGCTGCTTCTCCTGAGTATGGGGATACCACATGTGTGGGACTTTTTGGGAGCCTAGCCGCGTACGGGGCCCCGAAACCCAAGCACCGCCTTCAGGATTTCTAAGGGTGCAAATTTTTGATTTCACTCCTCACTACCTATCACCGTTTCGAAGGCCATAAAATGCCAAAATAGCACAAAACCCCCCCAAATGACCCCATTTTGGAAAGTAGACACCCCAAGCTATTTGTTGAGAGGCATGGTGAGTATTTTACAGCTCTCATTTGTTTTTGAAAATGAAGAAAGTAAAGAAAAAAAAATTTTTTTTTTCTTTTTTCAATTTTCAAAACTTTGTGACAAAAAGCGACATCTGCAAAATACTCACAATACCTCTCAGCAAATAGCTTGGGGTGTCTACTTTCCAAAATGGGGTCATTTTGGGGGGTTTTATGCCATCTGGGCATTCCATGGCCTCCGAAACTGTGATTGGCAGTGAGAAGTGAAATAAAAAAATTACACCCTTAGAAAGCCTGAAGGCGGTGATTGGTTTTTGGGGTTCCGTACGCAGCTAGGCTCCCAAAAAGTCCCACACATGTGGTATCCCCGTACTCAGGAGAAGCAACAGAATGTATTTTGGGGTGTATTTCCACATATGCCCATGACATGTTTGAGCAATATATCATTTAGTGACAACTTTTTGTAAAAAAAATATATATATTTTTTTTTTTTTCATTATTCAATCTCTTGGGACAAAAAAAAAAAATATTTAATGGGCTCAACATTGCTCTCATCAAATAGCTTGGGGTGTCTACTTTCCAAAATGGGGTCATTTGGGGGGGGTTTGAACTGTCCTGGCATTTTATGCACAACATTTAGAAGCCTATGTCACACGTCACCCACTCTTCTAACCACTTGTAGACAAAGCCCTTTCTGACACTTTTTGTTTACATGAAAACATATTTTTTTTTTGCAAGAAAATTACGTTGAACCCCCAAACACTATATATAATGTTAAAGCAAAGGCCCTACAGATTAAAATGGTGGGTGTTGCATTTTTTTTTTCCACACAGTATTTGCGCAGCGATTTTTCAAACGCATTTTTTGTGGAAAAAATACACTTTTTTTTATTTTAATGCACTAAAACACACTATATTGCTCAAATTTTTGATGAAATAAAAAATATGATCTTAGGCCGAGTACATGGATACCAAACACGACATGCTTTAAAATTGCGCACAAACACGCAGTGGCGACAAACTACATACATTTTTAAAAGCCTTTAAAAGCCTTTACATGATACCACATTAGATTCACGGAGGAGGTCTACTGCTAAAATTACTGCCCTCGATCTGACCTTCGCGGTGATACCTCACATGCATGGTGCAATTGCTGTTTACATATGACGCCAGACCAACGCTTGTGTACGCCTTTGCGCAAGAGAAGGGGGGGCAGGGGTGCTTTTTTTTTTTTTTTTGTTTTTTTTTTTATTTATTTAGCTTTTTTATTTTATTTTTAAACTGTTCCTTCCATTTTTTTTCTTTGTTATGATTTTTATTGTTATCTCAGGGAATGTAAATATCCCCTATGATAGCAATAGGCAGTGACAGGTACTCTTTTTTTGAAAAAATTGGGGTCTATTAGACCCTAGATCTTTCCTCTGCCCTCAAAGCATCTGACCACACCAAGATTGGTGTGATAAAATGCTTTCCCAATTTCCCAATGGCGCGGTTTATATCCGGGAGGGGGGACATTCCCTCCCACTGCTTGTAAAAGCAGTCTAGAGGCTAATTACCCGCTAGAATTGCTTTTACATGAAAGCCGATCACTGGCTGAAAAGAATGATACCAAGATGATACCTAAACCTGCAGGCATCATTCTGGTATAACCATTCAAAGTCCAGCAACATACTGGACATATATTGTAATCTTTTTTTTTTTCATGCAGCCTCTTGGCTGAACGAAAAAAAGAGATTGATTGGTGGGTATGCCCACCATTAGAATACCTCCCTTCATCCACCCACTTCTAATGATGGGCATACATGCACCATTTATATATGCCGATGCATGGGGGCATCCTCCCGCAAAAGTTATGCCGTGTACACACGGTCGGAATTTCGACCGTATGTACGTGGCATTAGGAGCCAATCGCTCCTCCCCCCCCGGCTGCCCCCCTGCTTCGGCAGATATGCTCTTTTTTTTTAGTGTGGTGGTGAATTCACCTCCTACAGCGTTGGAGTCGCGGCTTTATGTATCGTGGGAGCAAACGCTGTTGCTGTCAAGATAAATAAATCCGCGTTGCAACTGAATGGCGCACCTGAAAACAAAAAAAATGCTCAACACTAAAACACAGTAAACAAAATTACATACCTGAAAAGCAAGCATGATAAAACATGATAAAACATAATAAAACATTGCAGAATAGAATGGAGTAAAAAAAGAGCAACAATAGAGAGAATAGAGTGAGAGAGAGAACAATAAAACGACAACTATTTTATTTTTTTTTATTTTTTTGAGATTCACAGGTAAAAAAGCTCCTGACTGAAGCGACTGAATCAAAACGCTACCACAAAAAAAACTGTTAGCGATCGCAGGGATCAGGCCTGACTCTGCGAACGCTGCAGTTATGTGTGCTTAGTGTTTTGTAAGTGACAGTGATCGATCGATACTGCACTTGGGTGGGCTGGGCTGGGCGGAGGGGGAAAACGCAGGTGCTAGCAGGTATCTGGGCTGATCCCGCTAACAATGCGGTTTTTTTTGGAACCCTAAACTGCTGGGACGCTAGTATAGATCTGATCAGATCAGATATTGATCTGTTCAGATACTGTGCCACTAAGGGAGGTGTATGCTTTGTGCGTGGGTGTTTGCGGTACTGGCACTAACCTGGGGCGACGCAGACCTTATTTGACCCTAAAACCTAATTGATATCACCCGCCGGGCGATCAGGGGGTTAAACCGTTATTGGGTAATAAATGGCGGGTGCCCTGACAGTATAAAAAACAAGCTAACTAACCAGCGTCACCCGTAACAGTAATACAAAAAAAAACTGGTTACCTAGCGACACTAATGCAGCGATCAGAAAAACGATCGCTTAGTGACACTGGCAAAAGGGGGTGAAAGGGTTAACTAGGGGCAATCAGGGGGTTAAACCTTTATTAGGTAATATATGGGGGTACCTGACGCTATATAAAAACCTGACGGGGAACCTAAATAACGAAATAACTAACTGGCTAACCAGCGTCACCAGTGACAGTTATACAGTGATCACTGGTGAAAGGGTTAACTCTAGGGGCAATCAGGGGGTTAAAACCTTTATTTAGGTTGTAATATGGGGGTACCTGACCTATAAACCTATTTATGAACCTATATAAACATGGCGGTTACCTAAAAAAAAAAAAATGGTTACCTAGCGACAGCAGTGACACTAATACAGCGATCAGAAAAACGATCGCTTAGTGACACTGGCAAAAGGGGGTGAAAGGGTTACCTGGGGGGCAATCAAGGGGTTAAACCTTTATTAGGGGGGGGTAGGGGGCTACCTTGGACCTAAAACTAACTGCCCTGACAGTTATTACAGTCACACTGACACTAAATGCAGTGATCAGTAAATAAATGATCACTGCAATTAGTGACACTGTGACTGGGGGGGGAGGGGGTGATCTGGGGGGTGATCAGGGGGTGACAGGGGGGTGGAATATGTGCCTAACTGTACTGGTGTCAGTGTAGTGTTGTGCACTAACCTGTACATGTTCGCCGCTCGGCGTCTCCGGTCACATAGACCGGCGCACCGAGCGTGACATCACTTCCGCCTTCCTGTCTATACAATAGACAGGAAGGGGAAGTTTCTCATTGGCCAGGAGCGATCGCGAGGGGGTGGCCAGAAACCACTGGCCGTCCCCTCGTCCCGGATCGCTCCTGAAGCGATCCCGACCGTCCCCGCCGGCGGAGGGGGGTCCGATCGGACCCCCCAACCGCCGGAAGAATGTCACGTACAGGTACGTGATTCTGCCTGTACGTGCCATTCTGCCGACGTAAATATACAGGGGGCGGTCGGGAAGTGGTTAAGATGCCAATAATCCGGGAAGTCATGTCATAACATCACTTCCAGATTACTAGATCTGAGACCCGAACGAAGCATTGGCTTTGTTCGGGTCTTTGGCTACCTGGCAGATGTGCTGGCTGGTTGCGAGGGTCTCCCGGTGGGACAGCAGAGCCCGGGCAAGTTGTGGAAGGCGGTGGGAGGAGGGGGTTGCTTGTAATAACAGCTGCTTCCGCTGCTTGTAATAAGCCGCATCGGTTGTTATTACAATAAAGCCGACCGTCTGCTCTAAAGAACGGTACCGGGGTGATGTATGCAGCTGCATGCATCACCCCAGTAAAACCCCTTGAAGCAATATCGGTAATATCGGTCAGTTTTTTCACTGATACTTCTAAAAAAGTGAATATCGGCCTCACCGCAAATCGGTTGATCCCTAATATTTATGTATCAAAAGTTTTTTGGGCACCCATCCCAATCACACCTTCTGTATATAAGCTTGTTGGATATCCCATTGCAAATCTATGGGCATTAATAAAAAATTGCCCACCGCCAGTCTTTGTGGTTAGAACAGCCTCCACTTTTCAAAGAAGGCTTTCCCACAAGACTTTGGAGTGTGTCTGTGGGAACTTTAGCCCATTCAGTCAAAAGAGCATTTGTTAGGTCAGGTACTGATGTTGAATGAGAATTATGTTGATCATAATCCATGTTAAAATTCATTCCAAAGGTGTTCAGTAGGTTGAGGTCAGGGCTCTGTGCAGGGCACCCTTATTCCTTTTACACCAAACTGGTCAAAACGTGTCTTTATGGAGCTGGCTTTATGTACAGAGAACAATCTTCCTGAAACTGAAAATGACCTTCACCAAACTATGGCCACAAGGATGGAAGTAAGCAATTATCTAAAACTTCCTTGTATGCTGTAGCATTATTCTTCACTGGATACTCAATAATATGAACAAGTGTCTGTAGTATTTTGGCCATATAGGAGGTGTGATGGTCAGGTGTGAAAAAAACATTTAATTGTATATTGTAAGTCTAGGAATATCCTTATCTTTGCTGTTTACTGATTAGCCAAGAACACATTTTTTGGCACAAACTGACTTCTCCTTGTTTCTTCACAGTGGATGAAGTAACCACTTTATCACCAGGTAGGTATAGAACCACATCCTGATCTTATTAGGGTGTGCCAGTTTAAGATTAGTCTTCCTGACAACTTGACCTCCTCCTTTCTCCTAACCTA
Source organism: Lithobates sylvaticus (assembly GCA_028564925.1). Lineage (NCBI taxonomy): Eukaryota > Metazoa > Chordata > Amphibia > Anura > Ranidae > Lithobates > Lithobates sylvaticus. Next base: position 526,751,391 of record CM053028.1, read on the forward strand.
GCTAATTACCTACCTCTGTATTCTAAAATTGTCTCCACTTACCTCTTAAATTGCCACAGCCTGTTCTGGCTCAGTGAGCAAGGGCCTCCTCAACAAGTTGCTAATGCTTCTCAGAGTTGCTTATTTATATCCATATGACCGGATGACCAAACCAAATCCTAATGCAGCAATATTCAGAGCTTCACACCTTGTACAAGATGGAGACTGGAGAGCTTCATCAAACACGTAGTAAGGTTTGTTCCACAGAAACCAGGGGACTGTCTGCAACAGCAGAAATCTGAGATAGTGTATCTCTAGCCCATTTTATAAATTTTTTGTTGGGAGGGGGTTCCACCATCATTGCATAAACAAACGATAGCCTCCTGGCTCACTGTCAGCTTCGTGCTGCTTTAGTCACAGGCTATACCTGCCTGCTTCAGACGTATGCACAGACTGCCACCTGCAGTCTTAGGCTCTGAGACCTCCTGTCTCTTTCTCCTGGAACCGGCCTCCTGGCCAGACTTCCTGTATGCTGGGAGGAGCCATCTCCAAGTCTGAGCCCAGACTTCTCTTCCTGGGATGTTTATGAACCCGGCCCACAGGTGTGTAATTAGTATTCCTGCAAAAATCAGGCATGTACTGCTTATATGCACCTGTGAGATGGGGTCGCATCTCCACAATATATATATATATATATATATATATATATATACACACACACACACACACACACACTTTAAGTATAGCCCACACAGGTTCAGGTAAAAAGATGACTCTGTTGTCTCCAAGGGTTTAGGTTTAGAAGACTGCAAATTATGTAGACAGATTATTGGAAGGCAGAGTATACAGAAGAATTTGTTTATATATATATATATATATATATATATATATATATTACACACACACACACACACACTTTAAGTATAGGCCACACAGGTTCTGGTAAAAAGATGATGTTGAAAAGAAAGATGTTGTCTCCAAGGGTTTAGGTTTAGAAGACTGCAAATTATGTAGACAGATTATTGGAAGGCAGAGAATACACAAATAAATGGGGTACCTCTAATATCAACTGTCCACACCATAATACCATAATAATAATTTAAAAATAGAAAACCTTATACTGTATATACAACCCCTAGAAAACCCCACAAGGGTAAAGGTTAAAGCAACACTCTGGGTAAAATATAACCCACCTCCCATCACTCCCTACTACCCCCCTTTAAACCTATTCAGCAGGGAATTTTTTCCTTACTTTGTGAAGCAACTAAAACTCCAAAGTCCCCCTTCCGAGTTCCATGCTGGGCCATTTTTGGGGGTGGGGGGCGCTAATCGAGCACTAAAGATGGCACCTCTCTGTTCAGCCCCCTACTGTCCGCTTGAAATGTCACTCCTCTTCTGGGTCCCAAAAGAACCTCACCGCTGGACAGCCAATAGGAAATGTCTACATCACTTGCCAGTGGGAAGAAGGACCCTTCATGTAAACAAAGAGAAGATTGGAGACTTGAGGATCACATAGCCGTGGCTTTCAGTAAGTAAAATGGGCACTTAGATAAAGTTTTTTTTAATTTACAGTGATCACTTGTTAAGGGAGGGGGTTATAATTTCACTCTGGACATGGGCTTTATAAGACTCAAAAAACTCCAAAATACATATTCATAGACCAGTCCCTATGGAATGCTTTCAACTGTCAGGGAACTTATTGAGTCCTGAGGTGTACCCACGTGGGTCAGTAATTGATAGACATAATATCCTATTGTGCAACCAACAAATTAAGACACATATGGAATAAACACTTGTTGTAAATGCAAAAATAATACAATATGTGTCTTACAATCTAACCCCAAAACCCATTATTGATAGCACAGGGAACTAAACAAAATGAAAAAAGGGGAAGGAAATGTATAAGCTGGACCTGTAGACAAAAGAGAGAAGGTGTATTCCAGGTCAGTGTAAAATTCTAGATGAGGACATGGGGACTGGTGATGGAAGGCTCTACGTGTATTATGGTGAAATCTGTTTTTTAACCACTTTCAGACCGGACCAATTTGCAGCCAAAGGACCAGGCCCCTTTTTGCGATTCGGCACTGCGTCGCGTTAACTGACAATTGCGCCGTTGTGCGACGTGGCTCCCAAACAAAATTGACGTCCTTTTTTTTCCACAAATAGAGCTTTCTTTTGGTGGTATTTGATCGACCCTGCGGTTTTTATTTTTTGCGCTATAAACAAAAAAGAGCGACATTTTTTTATTTTTTGCTATAATAAATATCCCCCAAAAATATATAAAAAAACTTATTTTTTCATCAGTTTAGGCCGATACGTATTCTTCTACATATTTTTTGTAAAAGCAAATCGCAATAAGCGATTATTGATTGGTTTGCGCAGAAGTTATAGCGTTTACAAGATAGGGGATAGTTTTATAGCATTTTTATTAATAATTTTTTTTTTATTAGTAAAGGCGGCGATCAGCGATTTTTATTGTGACTGTGACATTATGGCGGACACATCGGCCATTTTTGACACATTTTTGGGACCATTGTCATTTATACAGCAATCAATGCTATTTAAATGCATTGATTCCTGTATAAATGACACTGGCAGTGAAGGGGTTAACCACAAGGGGGCAGTGTAGGGGTTAAGTATGCCTGTGTGTGTGTTTCTTACTGTGGGGGGCGTGGCTGTCAGCTAGTGAATGCTGATCTCTGCTCCAATCACAGGGAGCAGAGATCGGCGTCACTAGTTGCTAGGCAGAACGGGGAGATGCTCTGTATTTCCGCATCTCCCCGTTGAGCCTTCCCGTGAGACGATCGCGGGCGTCCCCGCGGCGATCGAGTCCGCGGGACCCGTGACCGGCATTAAGGAGGGACTTATATATATGCCCTCCTGCCTGTCCGTGCCATTCTGTCTACGTATATCGTCGTACGCCGGTCGGGAACCGGTTAAGGAGCAGTTTGTTGGAAAGGACTGAGGAGCACACGCTGATCATGGTGGACATTAGAATCAATGTAATAGTTAAAGTACATGTCAGGGCAAACAAAAAAAAAACATATTCAGTACACCTCTGCAATACTTGCACATTTCCCTGTGTTTTATCCTAGTAAAAACCCTTTAAGCACAGAACATTACCTGATGATCTGTCAAAAATCCAGTGTGCTCTAAAAGCTGAACTTTACACAAAATGGGAAATTACGCTCCCCCCTCCTCCTTTACATTTGGCACATTATTTATTTTGGCGGGGAGCAGGTACCTGATTTTGACAGGTACCTGCTCATCCACTTCAATTCATATCTGAGCAGAAGTTTCCCCCCTCCCTTCCCTTCGGAAACACTTCCCACATCCCAGAAGACTGTGGGACCGATCACAAAGCGCAGAGAGGCTCGTGCATGCATAGTTGGAAGCCCGCTGTGAAGCCGAAAGGCTTCACTGCCAGTTTTCCTTAGTGAGAATTGAAGAACCAATTGAAGAATTAGCTTGGGTGAGGACATAGCTGGATCTAGGGGCATATAAGTGTCCTTATATTAAAAGTCAGCAGCTACAGTATTTGGGGAGACTGGAGCTTCTCTTTAACTTCTGGTTAGAGCCAATAACAGTAGGAGGAATTCAATAAATCCCTAATGACATTTTTTTGGCACTATGGCTTTTTGGCCTGCGCCATGTTCAAAAATCCCAGCCGCCCTTTTTGGTAGCTTTATCAAAATGTGCGTTAGATTCAGGTAGTTCCTAAAAGTGCATTAACATATCAAATTCAAAAATAATTACCTCCAGTTCATAGATAATGAAACCAAGTATAAATTGGCACACAGAGACAGGCAGAGTGCCTGTCTCTGTATGAAGTGTAGCAGGTGGCATTTCCCCTCCCATCACTGGTTGTTAGGGATGCTGTTTGTGGCTAGGTGCAGCATGGTGCGGAAAGTAATGACACTGGTTGCAGGATCAAGAACTTGTATTGAAGGAAATGTTCAACTGAACAGACAGCCCAGAGGGAGGGCACCACACTAGGGAAACACACACACAGTTCCATGTAACTTGACCACACAGTGGATTCAGAGGGGAGAATGCAGCCTGGCTGGTTTGGACCCAATGGGGAGGCTTCACAGAAGGATGTTGTGTCCCTAATCTGTCCCTCCACACCAGGAACCTCTCCCTGCCGTTACTCACTTTCCTTGACAGACATGTACTCTTTTCCTCACCTAGTGCATGGCAAGCCCTGGCAGCAGGATCTTAAACAGACTCTGTTGACCCAAGAAGGCTGCCAGGGGTTACCTGGATGCAGTGTAGCCAAGCAGAATGCTGCCTCTAGGTACCAGGAAATTAAAAAGAAGCCAGACTTCTCCTGACTTCATCTCTAACTGCAGTACCGCTCGGGTCAAGCGCCACCTACAGTGGAAGAAGAGGACTGCACCTGCCTACCTGTTGGCTTCACAGGTGACAGCATCTTAACAACCAGTGATTCTCAGTGGCCAGAACCTGATGGGAAAGCTGGGGCACTGGTTCCCCTTCAGGTCCATTCTCCACTTGTGATTGACAGCAGGCAGATTTTATAGCAGACTGTCTACTGGCTTAGAATCTGACCACTGTCTGCTGTCAATCACAAGGGGATTTCTTTTTGCGGTTGGTCCATTGCTTCTGGGAGGGTCTATTGTTGCTGGAGGGGGTCTATTGCTGGCTGAAGGGGATCTATTTTACTGCTTTTTATTGTAATTATTAACAAATTCCATACAAACTACTTAGCACCACAAAATTATACTTAGGGATGGAACCAAGGAACAATGCTTGGAGGTGGGAAGGGGCGGAGACAAGGGGTTACTTGAAAAGAGAGAGTTCTTACATCTATTCTCTGAGAAAAAAAAAAGTCCTGGTTATATCCATCCCCACTAGGAGTTCTGCAGACAACCTGTACTTCTAGGTTTTGCACCTTGGTTAGAGCCATTTGCCATGTACTGGTGACATGATTTTTTATTTTTTTTTACTGCTACCTGCTTTTTGTTCTGTTAGCATTAGCCCTGCAGCAGTCCATTTGTCTCATTCATGATTAATCTCCTCACTTGAACTCTGCTTTGACTGGGTCAACCTACCTAGCTTTTGATCCTCAGCTCTCCCATAGGCCTTATTCACACTTATGTTTGCTATAGTATGAATTCCAAGAATCAGGGGGTTCTTGCATCTGGAATGACAGGTATTTCCGAATAGCTGCACCCAGCCTATAAAAAGAAATGATAGGATAAGATGGCTGCAGCTGTTTGAATGTAATTAGATAGCCACTGATTACCAGCGGGTTAGGACAGATGATAGTCCTTGGATGCAGACATTGCATTAAGAGACAAACAGCTCTCCCTAACTGCAGCTAAGTGCTGGATTGCAAAGCACCATGAACAGCCACAGACAGCTGCAGCCAACGTTGACCTGTCATTGCTTTGTATA